>JAHDVE020010329.1:0-89478 GCA_022606495.2 Halesus radiatus
AATATTTAATCATTGAAGAAAATAATGTTAACATAACCCAAATGAAAGATGAAACCGGACTAAAGGACAGAAACTAAAAATATTTCGGTCGCATCTGGGACTCGAGCCCAGGTCCTCTGCCTATCCGGGGCAACGCTCAACCGACTTAGCTAATGAAACAAGTTCAATTTGTGTCATCTTCATCGATGTCATATCTCAAATTCAAGATTTGTGAATATTATCTTCCATTGTTTAATCTCATATTATTGGCAGCTATTTTTATGATGTTTTACAAAGTTCTACCCGAACTCAATTGCAAACTTAAACAGTGTCTCGGATTTACATCCGACTTTTTATTTATATGAGACATCTATTGACTTTTTGTAAAAAGCCTTAAAAATATACTTTTTAATTATTAATTATTTTTATTGAGATTTAAGACCCTCATCGTAATATTTAATCATTGAAGAAGATAATATTAACATAGCCTAAATGAAAGATGAAACCGGATAAAAGGACAGAAACTAAAAATATTTCAGTCGCATCTGGGACTCGAACCCAGGTCCTCTGCCTATCCGGGGCAACGCTCAACCGACTTAGCTAATGAGACAAGTTCAATTTGTGTCATCTTCATCGATATCATATCTTAAATTCAAGATTTGTGAATGTTATCTTCCATTGTTTAATCTCATATTATTGGCAGCTATTTTTATGATGTTTACAAAGTTCTACCCGAACTCAATTGCAAACTTAAACAGTGTCTCGGATTTACATCCGACTTTTATTTATTTATATGAGACATCTATTGACTTTTTGTAAAAGCCTAAATAATTCAATTTTTTAATTATTATTTATTTTTGAGATTTAAGAACCTCATCGTAATATTTAATCATTGAAGAAGATAATATTAACATAACCTAAATGAAAGATGAAACCGGATAAAAGGACAGAAACTAAAAATATTTCAGTCGCATCTGGGACTCGAACCCAGGTCCTCTGCCTATCCGGGGCAACGCTCAACCGACTTGGCTAATGAGACAAGTTCAATTTGTGTCATCTTCATCGATATCATATCTCAAATTCAAGATTTGTGAATATTATCTTCCATTTTAAATCTCATATTATTGGCAGCTATTTTTATGATGCTTACAAAGTTCTACCTGAACTCAATTGCAAACTTAAGCAGTGTCTCCGATTTACATCCGACTTTTTATTTATATGAGACATCTATTGACTTTTTGTAAAGCCTAAATAATTCAATTTTTAATTATTATTTATTTTTATTGATATTTAAGAACCTCATCGTAATATTTAATCATTGAAGAAGATAATATTAACATAACCTAAATGAAAGGTGAAACCGGATAAAAGGACAGAAACTAAAAATATTTCAGTCGCATCTGGGACTCGAACCCAGTTCCTCTGCCTATCCGGGGCAACGCTCAACCGACTTAGCTAATGAGACAAGTTCAATTTGTGTCATCTTCATCGATATCATATCTCAAATTCAAGATTTGTTAATATTATCTTCCATTGTTTAATCTCATATTATTGGCAGCTATTTTTATGATGTTTCCAAAGTTCTACCCGAACTCAATTGCAAACTTAAACAGTGTCTCGGATTTACATCCGACTTTTTATTTATATGAGACATCTATTGACTTTTTGTAAAAGCCTTAATAATTCAATTTTTAATTATTATTTATTTTTATTGAGATTTAAGAACCTCGTCGTAATATTTAATCATTGAAGAAGATAATATTAACATAACCTAAATGAAAGATGAAACCGGATAAAAGGACAGAAACTAAAAATATTTCAGTCGCATCTGGGACTCGAACCCAGGTCCTCTGCCTATCCAGGGCAACGCTCAACCGACTTAGGTAAAGAGACAAGTTCAATTTGTGTCATCTTCATCGATATCATATCTCAAATTCAAGATTTGTGAATATTATCTTCCATTGTTTAATCTCATATTATTGGCAGCTATTTTTATGATGTTTTACAAAGTTCTACCCGAACTCAATTGCAAACTTAAACAGTGTCTCGGATTTGTCAAACTTTTTATTTATATGAGACATCCTATTGACTTTTTGTAAAGACCTAAATAATTCCAATTTTTAATTATTATTTATTTTGAGATTTAGAACCTCATTGTAATATTTAATCTTTGAAGAAAATAATATTAACATAAACTAAATGAAAGATGAAACCGGACAAAAGGACAGAAACTAAAATATTTCAGTCCCATCTGGGACACGAACACAGGTCCTCTGCCTATCCAGGGCAACGCTCAACCGACTTAGCTAATGAGACCAGTTCAATTTGTGTCATCTTCATCGATATCATATCTCAAATTCAAGATTTGTGAATATTATCTTCCATTGTTTAATCTCATATTATTGGCAGCTATTTTTATGATGTTTCCAAAGTTCTACCCGAACTCAATTGCAAACTTAAACAGTGTCTCGGATTTACATCCGACTTTTTATTTATATGAGACATCTATTGACTTTTTGTAAAAGCCTTAATAATTCAATTTTTAATTATTATTTATTTTTATTGAGATTTAAGAACCTCATCGTAATATTTAATCATTGAAGAAGATAATATTAACATAACCTAAATGAAAGATGAAACCGGATAAAAGGACAGAAACTAAAAATATGAGATATGATATCGATGAAGATGACACAAATTGAACTTGTCTCATTAGCTAAGTCGGTTGAGCGTTGCCCCGGATAGGCAGATGACCTGGGTTCGAGTCCCAGATGCGACTGAAATATTTTTAGTTTCTGTCCTTTTATCCGGTTTCATCTTTCATTTAGGTTATGTTAATATTATCTTCTTCAATGATTATTATTTATCAGCCAATTTCAAGCCAATATCAGTCAAATGTGCCAAATCCCTTTCCATTTCCCTTTCTATGACGTTTATATTAGTATTATGATAGAATGTTATCGTGTCATTCTGATAAAGTTGAAGTGTACCCTTCATACCCCATTTTGCTGTCATTAATGTAGATCAAAATAATAATGGCCCGAAAATGGAACCCTATGGTACGCTTTCTTCTTTTGTTTTTTGCGTGTTATTACATGGTAGCTATATAAGTGTCATTTACTCGTATTTTTTCTTCTGTAGGTTGGTTTTTATGGTGGAGGTACGTAAATGTTATGTTGACTCTACATCTGAGGTTTTTCGAGTCCTCTACGCCGTTCTAGATTTAGAAGCATCTGTTTCTGTTTTGTTAGTGAATTTTGTTAATTTGTTCGGTTATTCTGTTGTTTTGTTTGACATGAGGGTCTTACTAAATGATCAACGTTTAACATATGTGTCGCTTGTACGGGAGTCCTGAACAGTCTTCTGATTATGTATAGGTATGTATCAACAATACGCTTACTTAGTTTTTATGTATACATTTATAGTTCGTTGTTTTGGAGGTAAATTTATGTTAGATCTTCCTTTGTTTAGGTTGACTGGCAACAACGATGAAATATACACGTCTGCGATGTTCCTAAAACTCCTTACACGGTCAATACCTTATCTTAAATCGATCTTGATTTGGATGCTGTCCAGTAGCATCAGATCAATTTGAACATCAACGACTGCTCCGGATTCCGATAATGTGAGTTCTATTAAGCTGACTAGCAAGGGATTTACCCAGTGTTCATACTTTCTATCGTGAATATTATCTTGTCACAACGAACCCAGTGCACGCCAATGTACTAAAGTTGTAATAAAGTAGTGTTTTTGTTGCCTGGCTTCTACTACGTAATTTATTTGTGGAACGTTGTGAAATGTACAGTTTTGTGTTTTATTTTGAATATCAATATATATATATATATAATCTTTATATCTTCAAAAGATGGAGTAGTCCTTATGCTAGATAGTGGGCACCTACTCGATTACCCAGTCCGCCCGAGCTATACCCGCCGCTTTGGGGGAAAAAAGCCATATTTTTGTGATTGATACTAAAAAGTGACATTTGTGCCGACGGTAAAAATAATAGGCAGTTTTATAGACGCACCAATCGACTGCCACGGTTATATATTTCTTTGGACCGCGCTGTAAAAAATCGATCAGGATCTCAATAAAAAAAACTGTAGGTATTATTGTAGTTCTCATTTTGTACTTTTTATTACAATGTTGAAGTAAGTGTTTTTGTTCTACTGCTCAAATGAAATGTTTTTTTTTATTTTTTTATATGAATACCGCACAAGAGTCCCAACTGCTCCCAACCATCTGGAGCCAGTGAGACTATAACATTCCCATTTGGGGAATGTTGTGAGGCTGAAGGTATTGGGGAGGGGAAGGAGAAGGGGAAGAGGAAGGTGGGGAAATACCTGGCTATTCAGATCTGGTCACCAAACACGGCTAAAAGCCATTTCAAGCAACGTTTCAATTCTGAATGGTGGTCTTTCACCAGGGCGATACTGAGAGTATCTTCCACTCTGGAACGTGCGCAAATATACTATATATTATTTTTATTTAATTAATTGCGGAACAACACAAATTAATTAAATAAAATTTACTTGCGCACGCCGGGATTTGAACCCGCGACCTTTGGATTCGTAGTCGAGAGCCTTACCCCTCGACCATGGGGGCCGTTTGATACGTCTTCTACGTGGGTGAGTAAGCAAATTCCGAAAATGGGGCAGTAGACTGCATGAGCGATAAAGTGAGTTAGAAATTGCCAGTTGAGCGTCTCCGAATCGGAGTTGACTTTTGTGGTATATGAATATGGAAATACGTTCACACATCTTCACGTGGCTAATTATGGGTTCACTTCCGACTGGCCCTGATGCGTCATTACTTCAGCACGGACAGTGGATTGTGTGGCTAGTCGCTAGTCAGTGCGGTCAATTAATCAGTGCATGTTCACTAGAGTATACATTTTTTTGTCATATTTCAAAGAGTTCTAGTGATTATAATTTGTCTGATGTCTTCAATGAAAAAATAAATTACCTTTAGGTTCTTTAATGCAATACTGATTTTAGTAAATTCCGCCTAAGTGAAATGTAAGAAAATAGTTGCAGTTACAACATTCATAATATCAATTTATTAATTATTTAAACCAGTTACAACATTAATAATTATATTTACAATTATTCGAGTACTTATATTTTAGAAATGTCATGAAATTTGTATTCGATATAAAGTGATATTTCCTTTTTAAAGAGAATTAGAAGTTAAAGCACGGGATGGACAGTGTCTCTCTAGAGCTGCTGTTTTATGAGCTGTTAATAATTGCTCACAGGGGGAAACAACGGGGGCGTTTTTTCCTAACGGCCAACAGTTGTCATGAATTGTCAGAGATTTCCATCATACAAAGGGTAATGTAAAAACGAGTTCCAAACATACAACAATGCGATTTACAGTCCCCGGAAATCTTTGTAAAGTTGAACGTAGAAAATTGCTGAAATACCCCATAAATACAAAGGTATTTACTAAATTATTAATATCGTTAATGAACCGACGGTCCCAACGTAAGGTATCGAATCAGGTGAATCTCGATTTTCGTTTTATTGTCTTAAACTATCCAATTATATTATATATTTATCAGGTGATGCTAAAAAATAGTATTTCTCTAAATTCTCCCTTTCGGAACGAAGATGGCCAAAACTGCATCCGGTGCTAACTTTGTTTTTATAACGACACCTTACGGTGGACCGTCGATGTATCGGCAAAATATCAGTGACATATCGTCGGTATACTGCGGGAAAGTATTAAGTTAAACATGGTATTTTTTTATAACGACACCTTACGATGGGACCGTCGATGTATCGGCAAAATATCAGTGACATATCGTCGGTATACTGCGGGAAAGTATTAAGTTAATTATGTTTTTTTTTTTATAACGACACCTTACGGTGGGACCGTCGATGTATCGGCAAAATATCAGTGACATATCGTCGGTATACTTCGGGAAAGTATTAAGTTAAATATAGTATTGTTTAATTATTTTTTTTAAAATTTAATGTGAATCAAATTTAATAATGTTATTATTACGTTCTGCAAGTATTTTTAAGATAGACTAAAGTAGGCAATATTATGTCTGAAAGTATTCAGGTGGAATGTGCTATGCCGTCTTAAACGATATGAATTAGGTACATTTATTTCAATACTACTGACATAGTGTTTAACGACGATATATCCTCCGACCGCTGATAATTAAATTGAACAATTGTTTTGCTCTGAAATCTGTGGTGATAGCGATACATATAATTATATACGCTCCCTGAAAACTGTTGTTAAAATGCCTAAAATTATTTTTGATTGTTGCTTAAATAAGAATACAGAACGTCGGTCACTCATCACATGAATGTTTGAAACCGGCAAACTCTCTATTCTGTAGAGCCGAACCTATATGGCCGGTATATAAGTGTGAGGTCATGAATACATTCTCATATGCACAGGATTTTAAAAATTGTTTTTTATCGCAATTTTTTTTTTAATAAAAATTTGTATTTATTTATTATAATAACATCGTTAAACTTTTTTGTTTGTTTTCTTGTGATCTTGAATCAACATTGAAAACATTTGTAGAAAAAACTGTTATTTTTTGCGAATATGTGTAGAAAATTGAAATTATTTGTATGGGTGGATCCAAAATGTCGGATTTGTGTTTTGTGATTCTGGTTGTCAAAAATCACCCCATGCTATATATATATATATAAATATTTTTTTTTTTTTGACAAACATTCGGTTACAAACAATTTAATAAAGTTACTTTTTGTATTTACTTAATAAAATATACGTTATTAACTATTTTCTACATTCTCTTCGGGCACATCCCTGAGTTTCATCGTCGGTTCATAAAGTTGAGTGATGCGTAACTCAACCTTATCAATATTAATCAATAATATTATCTTTTTTGTACTCAATTTTAAACACCAAATGTAAGTACCTCACAGAATGGAGTAGCCATTTTCACAATTGGTTTCTCAGTAAATCGGTGTTACCGGTAATAAATCATTTTAGGCACCATAAAAATTGAAATCGGGTAGGCGTAAATAGATTCATATAAATAAATAGTCTGAACAGTTTGACAATGGCCTTGAACGCCGAAACAGCTGTCAAAATAATAAAAAAAACTAACACTTGCAGAACTTCCTAATAAGAGTACTAAATTTGATTTACATTAAATTTAAACAATAAATAGATAGGGTTCTATGAATTAAACACAAAAACAATTAATGAAATGTTTGGTAAATAGACATATTATTAACTTTATTTTAAAAATCTTTGTTTTTTTTCAGTCAGTCATAATTTTTATATACCTTCAACAGACGCTTATTCTTGCTTTGTTATTGACAGATATTCGAGAAGTTTGTATTTGTTAGTATACTCATACACGCTCATAAGGGCTCTTTATTTTTATTTATTTTATTTTATTTGAAACTCACATTATTAAACAATAAAATGTATGGTAGACTGTCAAACTGGGAACAAATCCCGTTTTAGCACAGTCAAATTTACAAGTTTAGTTCATATTAAGTGCCATTGTACAAAAATAGAAGGGAAAAAGCTAGTATTCGCACTGTATGGTAATATAATGTACTCGTATCTATAAAAAAAGTATAATCATTTAGTATAAAGAGATGTGAAGAATAGCACAGAAAAAAACTTATAAGATGAGAAAAACAAATATTATAGAATAAACAATTATGTACGTATATGTGTTTGATAGATACTGGTTTGTGCTATGTGAAAAAATGTGTTTAAAATTTAACACTAAAAAAAAGATAATATTATTAAGTAATATTGATAAGATCGAGTTTCGTATCGTTAAGCTTTATGAGCCGACAACGAAACTCAAGGATGAGTTTTCTTACTTGTTAACGGAAATGGTTGTTGTGTTGAAGCGATATAACTCGCCGGACGAGCTTTACGCCCTGCAAGTACTCCGGCGAACGGGAAACAATGGCTCCGTCCCTCCAACTCGCGTACTGACGACAGAGTACACAGAGTATACAGGTAACAAAGCGCAGTAAAGTCCCCAGCGCGGGTAGGTTCCTATACTAGTCCCGAGTCCCGAGTACGGCTGACTCTCTATGGACCGTTGTACTCCAGTCTTGTTTTATGCCCGCCGTGTTTATGCTCTAGCGCAAAGTATTCCAAATGGATTTGAAACGTAATTATCCGTGCATTTGCATGCAGTTTCCACCCTCTCCCGCTCCCGCGGGAACTAGGATTATTCTCACTCCCACCCCTCCCGTCCCTTGCCTGCCCGCACCAGTTAGTCCACAGTCAACATGCACATGCATGCGTTCCTACATTAGTATATTATGTGTGATGTACTGATTGAATCCAAACTGAATGAATTGAACGATTTGAGGTACTTGTACGCGTTCGCATACAGGAACTATATAAATGATTTAAGCAATAACTCGCTGGATGACCTCAAATAGACTGAAGCTGAATCCGTCAAAAACTGAGTTTCTCTGGACCGCCACAAGCAGACGTCAGCATATCATTGATAACTCCCCAATAAATATTTCAGGAAGTGACATTACTCCGAAGACGTGTGTTAAATTACTCGGTGTCAATCTGGATGCAGACTTTTCCCTTAAAAGTCAAGTAAACAGAACTGTAAGTACAGGGTTCTTTCAATTGAGGCAAATAAAGGCAGTACGGAGAAACCTGCCAACAGAGGCAACTAAACTGCTTATCAATTCGTACGTTGTGTCACGTCTAGATTACTGCAACGGAATATATGCGAGTCTCCCCAAATACCAAATTAACAAACTGCAATCAGTATTCAACGCTGCAGCAAGACTTATCACCGGCGTATCTAAATATTCTCACATTTCAGAGCATCTCAAAAATCTCCACTGGCTCAAATGTCCTGAAAGAATCCAGTTCAAGCTCTGCTGGATGGTATTTAAGTCACTTAACGGAATGGCTCCGGCTTACTTATCAGAACTGTGTATTCCCGAAAATACCAACTCACGGCAGTCCACCCGTAGGTCAGCAGCGTCATCAGCTATTGGCAGGTTGAAGGAACCAAAGCGCACACCTAATAATAAGTTCGGGGATCGTGCTTTGCTGTGTGATCCTGTGAATAATGTTTAAATTCGCAAAGAATGCGAAGCTGATGTAAGCGTAATTAGTAAGATTAAGAAATGTACCCTTAGATGGTTTGGGCATGCCGATTGAACAAAGAAAAGATAAAAAAATCATTATTTTGATATAAATAAAGGTTTAAAATTATACATACAACCGGTTTTCAAGTAGACGAATTTGAAGTTTTAGAAATCAGAAAAAGTGTTAATAGTCAATTAAATATAATTAATAAACAAATATATATTTTTTAAATACTTCTCCCTTAAATTATTTTCGTATTAATATTAATAATAAAATAATTCCTTTTTTAATTTCTAATATAATTTTGTTATTCAATTTTTTATGTCTATTCTTACATTATGGTGTTCTATTTTTATCATTTGTCTATACTTGACATTATTGTTTTTTAGTATTCTATATATTCCTGATGAGGAACGCATCGTTTTCAAAACATGTTGATATGTATATATTAATAAAATGGTGATTACAACGTAATTTTTAATTAATTTGTTTTGAGTTTTACTTAGAATTCTTTCAATTACTATCAATTTATGTGGTACTATTCCAAGCAAGAATTTTCCCTTTTGGTAATTACCAGAGTGTGCATGTTTTTAACAATAAGGAACAATAGCTCGAGATCAGCAGTAAACACGACGGTAGGAAATACAATCCTTATCCCCACCGTCGTAACTTTGGGATTAAGTCATATTACATAAGTTCCCCCGAATCCTACAATAGTTGTTGGCTCAGTCGTATTTCATAATTACGCGAGTAATTTAGCTTTGGTCAGTTCCATTAGAGTAGATTTAGTGTGTGTCTTGTCGTTGTAACGGACCTTTGCAATTAGTTCTGGGCGCGCTGTGAACACTGACCGGCTCCCATGGAACCCCTTCAGCTATGTTCAATTATTGTTTTACCTCTTTGGAAACTATCTTTTTAATTATAGTTTTGCTAGTGAACTGTGAACGTACTTAAGTCAAGTCTCATCATATATCTAATAAATAAATATGATTATTACTATTTGTACTTATCCTATCTCTTCCCAATCTTCAATAATAAATATGATTATTACTGTTTTGTACTTATCTATCTCTTCGCTATCTTCAATAATAAATATGTTTATTACTGTTTTGTACTTATCCTATCTCTTCCCTATCTTCAATAATAAATATGATTATTACTATTTGTACTTATCTATCTCTTCGCAATCTTCAATAATAAATATGATTATTACTGTTTTGTACTTATCTATCTCTTCGCAATCTTCAATAATAAATATGATTATTACTGTTTTGTACTTATCCTATCTCTTCCCAATCTTCAATAATAAATATGATTATTACTATTTGTACTTATCTATCTCTTCGCAATCTTCAATAATAAAATGATTATATAAATTGAAAATACACTTTGTATATACCACTAAAGTAAAGTGGTATATACAAAGTGTATTTTCAATTTATATCATTAATAATGATGCCACAAAGTTACCAAGCATTTGAAGAAATTATAATAAAATGATTATTACTGTTTTGTAATTAACTTAAGACTACTTTACATGGACTTAATTACACTTTGTTTTGAACCACAAATTTATTTTAAATAAATAACCAACCAGTTTCGCTTATCCCAAGCTGGGTCAGGGCAAAATTTAACACTAAACTATAATACCACTCTACGCACACATATGTGAGACATACAAAATATATTAAAAATGAGACAAAGTACCCTTCCATTGTGTCTTTTTATATTTGATCTTCCTCTTATTATATTTGTGTGTCACGTATAGTGAATAGCAAATTCAGAATAATGCAATATTATTTTATTCTGAATTTGCCAATCATATTTTGAAAAACCAGTCATTCTTTTGATATAAACAAAAGTTAAACATCTTTACACACAAATGCAATCGGTTTACAATTAGATAAATTTGGTATTATAGAAATCAGAAATAGTGTTAATAGTCAATTAAATATAATTAATGATCATTTAACTTTCTTTTAAATTGCTATCCCTTTAATTTATTTTCAAATTAATATTAATAATAAAAATAAATTCTAATGTAAATTTCTTATTCAATGTTTTTTAATAATTTTAGATTTATTACTTACCTACTTTAATCATTTTTTGTTTATGTTTATAATTTGTCTATGCTTGCATTATTGTGTTCTATGTTTATCATTTGTCTATATTTGACATTATATTGTTTTTAGTATTCTATTCATTCCTGATGAGGAAAGCATCAGTTTTGTAACATGTTGATATGTATGTATTAATAAAGTCGTGTTTTCAAAGTAAATTTTAATTCAGTTATTAATAATGACTCCACGAAGTGAATACCAATTTCCTGAAGAAATTGTAAATAAAACTATTAAAATATGCGAGGGTTCTACTTGGTTCTAATGGGTTCTACTTGGTTCTAATGGGTTCTACTTGACAAAGCTTACTTTTTTCCATGAAATTGAATTTGTTTTTTTTGAAGTGATAAATTTGACGGCCTCCGTGGGGTACGATCCTCGACCATGAATTCAGAGATCACGGGTTCGAATTACGTTCCACAGTGATAGTTGCTAGAAATGACTTTAGCCGTGTTTGATGACTAGATCTAAATAGCCAGGTACTTCCCCAACTTCTTCTTTCCCATCTCATTTCTAGAATCTATTCGAGACCTCGGGGTAATACTGGATGTGAAACTAAATTTTATCAAACAAACTAATGAGGTTATCAATAAAGCCAACACAATGCTGGGATTCATAATTCGTCTTTCAAAACCTTTTCGCAATGTAAAGACTCTATACTCCCTTTACACCGCGTATATCCGCCCTCACTTAGAATTGCCTTAGAGCCCATATTGAAAGAATCTAAAGAATTTAATTTACATTTTCAAATAATACCGAATCCTTAAAATTCCATAACTTCAACACGATTCAAACGCGACGCTTAATATTTGATCAAATCTTGTTATTTAAAATTATGAATAATGGCCTGGACTCCCTAGAGCTCATTAACTTTGTAAACATCACATACCATCAAGACCAATCCGAAAAACCCTTTTTTTATGTTGGACCAATCTTAGGATAAATTCTCCAATTCCCCGTATTTGTGCACAATATAACGCGCAATTTCATAATATGAACAATCTTCACAATACCCTTCCAAAATATCGAACAGAACTAATACGTTCGACCACAAATTGATGCACGTCTCTAAAATGTATCGAGAGCATCTCCTGTCCCGATCCTATCTTCCTCTTCCTCTCCCCCTTCTTATTTTGTTTTTTTTTTCTAATAAAACATCTGTACTTAACCACTGTTAGCATAAGAAACTTTGTTGGCATACCTTTTGTTAAACTTTGTTTGTATTTAATTTTTTATTAAAAGCGGTTTTTTCTTTCAACTAAATAAATAAAAAAACATGAACGCTTGTGCAGAATTCACATTATCGTATCCTCTTTGACATAATGTATTAATACCAAACTAAACATATTGCCCCGGCTACTTTAGCGACTCCAGAACTCGCCTCCGTGTGTCAAGTAGAATGCATCAGTTGCCATTAGATCATCACTATTATACTCTGAACGCCTCTGGTCAACCTGACATGAAGGTTCGACTACAATGGACTAGATAAGTACTTACGTCCCACGTGAATGCGCATCGGCACACCGACGCCTCTACGTATCTACGCCACGTAGTCTGGTGTTGGAAGATGATTGTATAATACCGGCATTCGCGGGAACAGCAAGCCAACCTCGTCGGACGGTGAAATATGGCTCGCTTTTAATTAAAACTGGAATGATGAATCTGTTGTTTTAACGTTTGATTCTTTAATGAATTGTGCTTGGCTTCATTTTACCCTTTGCCGCCATTCTAATGAACGATACCAGCATGTTTTGAGATCCTCATTTCAGTGGAATATTTACATATAAATATTGATGTAACATGGGTATACTAAACAGTTGACCTCTCTACTGTTTTGCGAAGTTTCGGAGCTGCGAGTAAAATTACACAAATAACTAATTAGAACGTTTTCTAGCCTGTTTCGTTGTGGAATACTTTAATTTTGGTGACTGGTAATGAGGCAGTCTGATTTTCTTACTAGGACATGTTTCATTGTGTTAAATCATATATCTCAGTACAGGTCTCACCCAATGAGCAATGGCGCGTAGTCCATAAAGGTTGTATTAGACTGTTGTGAACTCCCGCAATAATCAACTTCAAAGTACCTCAATATTAGTTTACCCATGTTTAAATGGACCTGAATGATATTTTTATGTTGCAACGATTATAAGAGCATCGCATAGGAGCTATTGAATAATATGTATATTTCTTAAATTTTCTTTTTACTTATCTACAATCCAAAAACTTGTTCCTCTTTTTTCTTTCTCTGTATTGTGCACTATATTATGTATTATGCAATTTCATACATTTTTACGTAATCGGAAATATAAAAACACTTTTTTTTTTCACAATGTCATGCACTCATATTGTTTTATATTATGCACTTGTGTATTATGTCTCATGTAGATCAGGTTATTACTATTTTTATTTAAAAAAATATATATGTTATCCACAAATTAAAAACTTTCCCTTTATAACTTTTCTGTGTCATGCACTTATACATTATTATGTATAGAGTAACTTCGGGGAATATGGCATACCATCAGCATCATGGCTAATAAAACACTTTGTTTACGGTGTGATAAAATATTTACTGTTTATTTCACTAAATAAACTAATCGGGAATCAAATTGTATCAGTCAAAGTAAATCATAATAATCAAAAAACATCTTTTTTTTTAAATCTTAAGAATCAACCAATAATCAATCCAAATTTCACATCTGGTGTCCTCAGAATACAGATATTCAAAATACAAACATTTAAAATCTTTGTCATTACGTCTGTCGGGGCTTTCATCTGAACTGTCTTCATTGGTTACATCAGCCCAGAGGTTACAAGACAAACAATCTATTCAAATTTCACATCTGGTGTCCTCAGAATACGGATATTCAAAATACAAACATTTACCACATTTTTCATTACGTCTGTCGGGGCTTTCATCTGAACTGTCTTCATTGGTTACATGAGCCCAGAGGTTACAAGACAAACAATCTATCCAAATTTCACATCTGGTGTCCTCAGAATACAGATATTCAAAATACAAACATTTACCATATTTTTCATTACGTCTGTCGGGGCTTTCATCTGAACTGTCGTCATTGGTTACATGATCCCAGAGGTTACAAGACAAACAATCTATCCAAATTTCACATCTGGTGTCCTCAGAATACAGATATTCAAAATACAAACATTTACCATATTTTACATTACGTCTGTCGGGGCTTTCATCTGAACTGTCTTCATTGGTTACATGAGCCCAGAGGTTACAAGACAAACAATCTATCCAAATTTCACATCTGGTGTCCTCAGAATACGGATATTCAAAATACAAACATTTACCACATTTTTCATTACGTCTGTCGGGGCTTTCATCTGAACTGTCTTCATTGGTTACATGAGCCCAGAGATTACAAGACAAACAATCTATCCAAATTTAACATCTGGTGTCCTCAGAATACAGATATTCAAAATACAAACATTTACCATATTTTTCATTACGTCTGTCGGGGCTTTCGTTTGAACTGTTTTCATTGGTTACATGAGCCCAGAGATTACAAGACAAACAATCTATCCAAATTTCACATCTGGTGTCCTCAGAATACAGATATTCAAAATACAAACATTTACCATATTTTTCATTACGTCTGTCGGGGCTTTCATCTGAACTGTCTTCATTGGTTACATGAGCCCAGAGGTTACAAGACAAACAATTTATCCAAATTTCACATCTGGTGTCCTCAGAATACAGATATTCAAAATACAAACATTTACCATATTTTTCATTACGTCTGTTGGGGCTTTCATATGAACTGTCTTCATTGGTTACATGAGCCCAGAGGTTACAAGACAAACAATCTATCCAAATTTCACATCTGGTGTCCTCAGAATACAGATATTCAAAATACAAACATTTACCATATTTTACATTACGTCTGTCGGGGCTTTCATCTGAACTGTCTTCATTGGTTACATGAGCCCAGAGATTACAAGACAAACAATCTATCCAAATTTAACATCTGGTGTCCTCAGAATACAGATATTCAAAATACAAACATTTACCATATTTTTCATTACGTCTGTCGGGGCTTTCGTTTGAACTGTTTTCATTGGTTACATGAGCCCAGAGGTTACAAGACAATCTATCCAAATTTCACATCTGGTGTCCTCAGAATACGGATATTCAAAATACAAACATTCACCATATTTTTCATTACGTCTGTCGGGGCTTTCATCTGAACTGTCTTCATTGGTTACATGAGCCCAGAGATTACAAGACAAACAATCTATCCAAATTTCACATCTGGTGTCCTCAGAATACAGATATTCAAAATACAAACATTTACCATATTTTTCATTACGTCTGTCGGGGCTTTCATCTGAACTGTCTTCATTGGTTACATGAGCCCAGAGGTTACAAGACAAACAATCTATCCAAATTTCACATTTAGTGTCCTCAGAATACAGATATTCAAAATACAAACATTAACCATATTTTTCATTACGTCTGTCGGGGCTTTCATCTGAACTGTCTTCATTGGTTACATGAGCCCAGAGGTTACAAGACAAACAATCTATCCAAATTTCACATCTGGTGTCCTCAGAACACAGATATTCACAATACAAACATTTACCATCTTTTTCATTTTGTCTGTCGGGGTTTTCATCTGAGCTGTCTTCATAGGAAGGGTCACTATCTTCTTCCAAGGTGGAACATGCTAATGGTTTGGTCATATTTTTTGGTGAAATCTTGTTTTTAATCTTCTTATTTTTTTTTCCTTTTCTCTTCATTTAATTATTTTTTTCCCTTTTCAGCCTTATTCATTTTCTCTTCCTTCCTTCCTAAACGAGCTTTCAAGTTTCGATTTATATGGGGATGCAGTCAGCAATATGGATTTGGCAGCCTTCCGGACGCTGTTACCGGTTTTCCTTGAGAAAATGAATTGGAGATATATGAAAAGTATTAATATAGCTTTGTGCTGTTGAAATAGAAGGCTGGGGAACGCAGGAGGAGCGGTTAGTAGAATAAATTTAATTGAAGTATTTGCCTGTTCTCGAAAATTTGAATATTCCCCGGAAACAGATTCATTCAATGGAGATGTTGAACGGGCATTTTCTTCATTTTCCTTGTTCTCATCCGTATCTATAACGTAGTATTTAAACACATTTCTGTCCATTTTTTACTGCAATCTGATAAGCTAAACTCATGAAATCATACAATTTACAAGGTGTTTCTCAAGCTCAAAAGGCAAAGTCGGTTTTCTTCCGAACTTCGCGCATGTAACCAATTCAGCTAGTACTTCTTTGTTCACTACTAAACTTCTCAGTGTTGTTCTAGGCACATTGTACTGCGTAGAAGCTTTAAGTGTATCCATCTTCTTGCTTCTTCAATGGCTTTCTTCGCGGATTCTTTACTTCGTGTTTGGCGGTTTTTAATAGAATTTGGCACAGTGGGAGCCATAATCTGAAGAAAAAAAAGTATGCAATTGCAAAACAGTACGACGGTAATATGGCCTATCAGGCCATATTGCCCATGAAAGACGTTTTATAAAACTAACCTTAAACTTTAAAGTGACACAAAATACATGCAAAATAATTAGTTACAATCATTAACTAGGTCTATCTTAACACATTGTTAAAGCCGATATTGGAATACGTATTGCAATTAAGTTAATACGATGTTCAAAACTTACCAAAAATTAAGATCGAAAGCTGTACAAATAGATCTCCGCTCGTCACAGACGCTTGCGTACTCACCGAGTCATAAGAACACACTGAAGATATATGGAGTGGGGGGTTATTTTAGAGCGGGTATAATCCACTCGCAACGTAGCCACGTTTCGAAGAAAGTGCGGTGGGCCATATTGGCCGACCAGGCCATATTACCCGAAGTTACTCTACATATATGTAATAAATATGTTACACTTATATACCTACTATGTATCATGTTATTTTTTTGTTAACTTAAAACCTTTTTTTTCTTTCTGTACACAAAAGCATTTAAATGTTAAAATATGTAAAAGCCTATCGGTTGCATTAAAATAAAAATAAACAAATAAAATAAATAAATAAATAAAATATGTGCCTACCCTAATAAAAGCGACCCATCAAAGATGTTTTTTTTTAAAGTGGACCAATAATTTTTTTTTCCAAAAATTTATTAATATTTATGTAGAACAATCGTTCTACGTTGATAAATTGGTTCTATTTGAAAAATTTATATTAATTCCTAATTTATCGTAGTACATTTGACTTCAGACAGCAAGGCTAGTAATTTTTACACATTTATAAGATGTTCTTTTTGAAATTAGGCAAATAATGTTATCCCTTCACTAAAGTTTCACCCTTTTCATAAATTGACAGTTTTCTATTTTCCAACACTACTGCTAGGAAGGCTAATGTGAAGATACTGTTTTATATCCGCGGTAAAAAGTGAATTAACAAATCATTGACTGAAGAAAATAATTACCTGTTAGGTTATCTCAATTCATTCATCACGAATATATTATTAAAGTATTTATTTTTCTATCTTTTATCAATTGATTGAGTATTCCCCACAACTGCCTAATGCGTCGTAGGGTTTCAATTACCTATACATTGACAAATAATTGAAACATTTTAAGTTGGTTTTGAAAATTTGTGACAGTTCGAATAGAAAAATACGCACAGAAAACAAAAAAAAAATGCACAGCCTACATTCGATCATAGAGCAATGCACTCCACTGCTACTGAGGTAGGTAATGTAATGACCAGTCAATGGCTGAGTTGGCAATGCCTCTGGGTCCCATCCAAGCGTCGTGGGGTCAATTTCTCGGCTGGCTTCGTCCTCCATCACGACACAAGCAACATCTTTCGCTTACCGTGATGGTAGTCGGAGATTTTCAAATGTTGTCAGGTTAGTCGTAACCTGGGAATGATTGTCTTTCTTAAAAAAAATAATACATGTATTTAAATACGATGTGAGTTATATTTGTAGCATTATACTTATACTAAAACAATATCGTTATTGCAGTATCGTCTTTTCGCTCGCACCGAGTTTCAGTGAGATATGTAAATAAACATTATTGTTTGTAACTAAATAATTTATAGCGTACACCACACATGTTGTAAACACATTTATTAGAGATATTTACACGCCGATTGCATGTACAATGAACTGCCGCACGACTTAAGAATTATCAAACACTCGACAGAATTCAGAACTAAATTTAAAACTTATCTTTTCAGACAATCGTATCCATAAATTGACATAAAAGACATGCACCCGTAAATTGCTAACCTCTTTAAATAGAAAAAGTTTAAAAATTCAAGCATCGGTGCGCAAATACGTCCACAGCCCGCAACACTGTAAATAACTAAAAGTGTAAAAATAAATAAAATATGTTAATATCTATTAAAAGCTTCCTACGCTTTTTAATGTCATTTTATAAATATTTTCCAGTCCTCAAAATTATAAATATTTCAAATAAATACCAACTCTTCTTGTGCCACCAATCTTCTAATAAATGAAACTTCAATAGAAAAGGAGGATAATACCATATAGCAACTGTAAAACTATCGTCTCTATACTTAAATTTTCTAATAAAACTGTGTTCATCTGAAGCGAGCTGCCAGGTAAGTATGTTTTTCTGTATCTGTTTGTACATAATTAGTTAAAGAATAACAAGTTATATTTGTACAGCGCACTTGAGGTGATTTTTCACAAAAACGGCGCTATACAAATCATCGTATTATTATTATTATTATTATGTACTTTTATGTAAATATTTTGTTTGTGTTTCTAAAAAAAACACGTTTTGTCTGAAACTGTATTACTTTATTTCAATAATAGCCGATTTATCGACAATGAAACTGAATAAAATACTCATATACGAGTATAAGCGCGTTATAAGGAAGGGAACATTCCTCTTATGTTTGTTTGTTTTATGAAACATTTTACGTAAACCGTGGGTTGTGTCACATGGCGCAGGCGGTATACTCGTACATCCACCTTTCCATTCTGGTAGCCGGCGTCTTCCTCCAAATGTCGAATAGACACAGACGTAGATGGACCTGTCGCTCAAGATAAAGAGAAGAATAGAGAAAGCGTGGGGCGGGCGACTCGGTGATGTACTTTATTGATATTGGCAGACCAACATCCTGTGGAATGTACACAATATACACAACACTAGTGTTGACTTTGAGCGACAAGAGACTATCACCCTTTTATACAAAGTTTTATACAAAGCTGTACATTTCTCGTGTAAGCCACGGGCCGGGCAGTTGGCACGGTGTAGCTGGTTCAATCACGCCCATGCTTGAGATATTGCGTGAGAGGGAAACTATTTGTAAAATATATCATAAATTCTGAAAGAATCCGAAAGTTCCTAGTCGTGCTTGTGTTGTGTTCGTTGTTCAGCTGTTCGAGTGCTCGGGAGCCTTGTGCCCACTTCTGTTAGCGCTGTACTTTCAATATTAGATCAATCACTGACCTGTTAGCTTTTCATTCTCACCGCGAGTTCGGATTTCTCTTTTTAAGTCCGCTCCGCCGCTGATAAATCTGCCATAATCATTGGTGCAGAAGTACCCCGAGTGGCTCGAATCAATATTGGCTCTACGACAGCTACACTTATCACTTATTTTCTTTATGTCGTTCTAACCTCCCGAGTTGGAAAATAGTGGATTGGTGCAAATCATCCCCATTTATTATTTGTTTATTACATTTAATATATGTATTTATATCTTATTTTAATTTTGTTGTGTACAGTGCCAGAGAACATTTCTCCCTCTTCCTGTGTCAATTGTGGTTAAAGGTGCATAAGTGTAGAGATAATCTTCCCAGGCTGCCTATTGCAACTGTAGGGCTTTTATTTGATTTATTTAAAAGAATTGCAAACTGTGTTTTATGTGCTAGCGGCACTTGCTGTTAGCAATCTTATATTTAAGCCCGCTCACTAAGGTAATGGAGGGCATAAGATGGAATTTAAGCGGAGACGTAAGGGGTCACTGCTGGGGGTCCAGCGGTCGAGGTTGGAGATGGATGGATTCGAATTCGATTCTAATTTGGAGTAAAATATTTTATCTAAATCTATTATATGTTTTCGAAGTTGTGGAATTTTCGAGCCAGTGTAAATTATGGTATTCCTGAGGAAGCAGGGACTTTTAGTGAATCGTCGGAGCAATGCACTCTGGAATGATTCTAACATTTTTGTATTTGAAGTAGCCCACGTGGGCGATGCGTATGTTAATTTTGATCGGATTGTTGATGTGTAAATGTGAAGTTTGTTTTTTAGATTGGGTTTACTGTTGTAGCTGATAAGGGGGTATAGTGCGTTTGCTGTCCGTCTTTCGTTAATGTGTATGTTCCGTCGTAGTTTCCGGTCAAGTGTCACTCCTAGGTACTTGGCACTTTTTTGCCATGGTATGATTTTGTCTTACATTTTGTCATGACCCATCGGGGTGCCGAATTAATATATGTATACTATTAATTGTGTCAACAGTTTGTGTTCTGATATTTTACAAGTGGCCCATAATTCAATACTCCAACAGCGTCCATTTGCATGTAGACAGGCGGAGGAGACGTGAAGATTCGCACATTCCTCCACCTTCACCGATGCGGTCAAGCGACCTCTCGAGGAGCAGCTAGTGAAGCCTTTAACGAACTAACTCACGCTATGTCCGGCATAATTAACGGTTTTTGCTAGTGCGTTAGCATTATTTCGATATATATTTAGGTATCCCTGACCTGATTACCCCATTAACAATGGCGAAGGAAGGCGGACAGCGGTGATCTGTCCGAACTGGTGAGCTGGTGAGCCGGTGAAGCTGTCTGAGGCCGCTACTCGTAAGTTTGCGGGAAGTATTTTTGAGAATAGGCCTGCAGACGGTAATAGATGACCCCCGTCCCACCCCGCCCGCGCCGCCCGCCCCGCCCGCCGTAGTTCGGCACTTAGCCTTATGAAGTGCCGCCCTACCGAATATCTCCTCCTAGGTATGTGTTTAATTCGACGTTTGGTCGTATATAATGGATCTGAAAGAGGATATTGCTGAAATTTCACATAAAACTCTTTAAAAACATCGTTAGGTACTGATGTTATATAAAGCAAACTTTCGGGAATAAAATGGGCATTAGGTAGTAGTTACTGGCAGCTACTATTGTTTTCTGTTTTCATTAGGTAGTAGTTACTGGCAGCTACTATTGTTGTCTGTTTTCATTAGGTAGTAGTTACCGGCAGCTACTATTGTTGTCTGTTTTCATTAGGTAGTAGTTACTGGCAGCTACTATTGTTGTCTGTTTTCATTAGGTAGTAGTTACTGGCAGCTACTATTGTTATCTGTTTTCATGTTTGAATGGGTTGCATCACCCATTCATTTATTATGTATAATTTCTTCAAAAGATTGTTATTCACTGTGTATTCATTGTGTTCTATGTTTATCATTTGTCTATACTTGACATTATTATTTTTTAGTATTCTAAACATTCCCGATAAAGAAAGAATCGCTTTCGATACATGCAGATATGTATATATTAATAAAGTAGTGTTTTACAAAGCCATTTTTAATTAATTTATTTATAATTTATTTACATTGACCTTTACATTAGACACATATTTCCAGAAAATAATATATGTGTCTAAGTACATGTTTCCATCATTTATTTATTATAATGTATTCGCCTTATATGGGTTTTAACATATTTTGTTATAAAATTCAAACTACAATAGCGACACATTTGCGAAACACATCACAGTCGGTTTTATTATTTTATTTTTATTAATTTCTGTATAATTTTGATATTTTAAGGTAAGGTGTAAGTATAAAAAATAGGCATATATTAATGAGTCTAGTTTTTGGACTGTTAATTCGTGGTGGAATTCCATTGTATTAGAAGTGACATTAAAACTCCTTTGTACTTTGTTCCACTTATTTATTTTCACCAGGACCTTACCAGGACCAGGACCAGGAGTTAAAAATAAAATTAAAGATAATAACTTAATTATTTCAAAAGCTGGAGTATACCAGGTGAACTGCTCGAACTGCCCTGCATATTACGTAGGACAAACAGGAAGAGCAATATCAACCCGTATTATAAAAGAACGTTTCGCTAGTTGAGTTAGTCAAAATTGGGATTTATCAAACGTCGCCTTGCATTTACTAGAAAACCAACATACTTTTGATAAAGATAGAGATGTCAAAGTCCTTCATTTTTGCAACAAAGGACAAAAATTAGATATATTAGAGTCACTAGAAATTAATCGCTTAACGAAGAAAATTGATAATGTAATGTAGAAAATTAAATATGTAATTAATAAACAGTTGGAACATAATGCTCAATCACCATTAATATATCCATTATAATTCACTTAGAATAATGTTACTTCAGAGAGCAGTAGTTTAAATTAAGTATTGTTACGTAACGAATAGAAAATTCTAGTCGTTGAAGGAATAATACTTCTTGCTTCCGGTTTACGGCTAGCCACTCGATTGCAAAACGTTACGTTTCAACCAATAACAGCACGTCTCGCAATCACATGACCATAATCAACCAATAAGACAGCGCTGAGATAATTTCCGGCGACTGAACAGCGTGGACCCGCTAAGCGAGCCCCGCCATTGCGCATTCCGATTCCAGAAACAGAACTATCAGCTGCGTGTGTGCCTTGAGCACGTAGACGCTTACTATTGCATCATCCCTAATCCAGACACGGAACTATCAACTGCATGTGGGCCTTGGGCCTGTAGCAGTTAGTTATTACAACAGCACCTTGTAAACGCCTGGTCTGGTTTCCCTATAATTGTTAAAATCAGTCTGGGAATGTATAATCTACTTGTGAACCGTGGACGCTAGCCGCATGGGACTCCGGCCTGCCGTTGGCGTCGCCCGATTGCCAGCTACTCATGTAAGCCGCTACTAAAATTTCCCTTCTTATTATGTGCTGAATACTTCTGCCTTTTCCAATAACATGTCCGGTTGGAGAACCTTCAGAGAGAGATTTTGTCAAGAACAGATTAGGTACCACCCTTTGTGGTGAAACCCGTATATAACTTACCTGTCCATGTTTTGTTATAAATAAATCCTGAGTTGAAAGCACACATTCTCTTCAATTAAGTCGCTTGATACCTACTCGGATTCTGAGGCTGCGGCCGACCCATTAACTTTGAAATGAGAAACGCTATACATTACCAGCTGAGCTATGCCGCAGTGGAGCCAGGGTCCAGTCCTGAATCTGGTCTCAGGGTGAGTTTGTACTACCTTCTTTTCATCAACCCTCTTCTCCCCTTTTTCCTCACAATCGTCACACTGACGCCACAATTCTAACACTGGTTACTATCGTGGATGTCGTCGACTCCCTCTTTTCCCTCTTTCCCCGTCCCTAACAGTATGTAATTTAAAAATGTAATAACCCAAATACACGGAGAACCCTAATAATAATAATTACCATAGTGCTATCAATATTTGTCAATTAAGCCCTAAGCAACAGGGAGGGAATATCTCAATATTACCAAAATAAAATATCACTAGCCATAAACCTTTTCAATTATATAAATTCACACGCATTCATGTGATTTAAAAATATATATTTACTATGTAACATCATTCATAATTTTAATATTAAACATTATAATTACCTATATGAAGCTTATACTAACAAAATAACTTATAATACCTTAAGGTTTTGAATAAAGCGATTTCAATGACTTCTACATTTCAACTTCAAGGTTTGAGTAGGGTATTTTCAGTCATTATTATGACGTTGTTTTAGGAATACTAGTCAGTTCTTCTTCTGTTAATTCCTTAAGTCAAGTTTTGCTGGACTTAATGCAATTATTGATTGAATCACTTTGTTTGATACTAAGCGGGAGTTGGTTGTCTAATTTTACCGCTAAAAATTCAGAGCCTCTTTATCCAAAAGTAGTATTATATTTTCCCTGTCTACTTGCTTTGCTCTGATATTATGATTACTAAGACGGTCTCGTTTGTTTTCGTTAATTACGAGGGATATTCAATACATTCCTCCCTTAAACGTGTGGCTAAATAGTTACAAAAACGTGTTTAGATTCAGTGAATCAACTCAAAATATTTTTACGATAACTAGTGTGGACATATAACAACTTTTAAATATTGAGTTTAGTGAATTTAGTTTAGTTTATAATACGTTCATAAGCTATAAGGGTAGTCGGTAGAAGTTTTAGTTGTTAGACAGTTAATGGCCTTAGGATTATGTTTAATATTACTTTTTTGTTGTTGTTATGTTTTAGCACTAGTTAAGTAATTGTATACATAGGTAGGTTTGTGTGTGTGTTTTATGATAGTATTTGTTAAGGTCGATGTTAGATGAAGTTATGAGATGTATGTTAAGGTATGATATGCTATGTTTATTATATGATATGAAGTGTTATTTTAAGTTATAAGGTAGATAAGGAATGTTATACCATGCCATATTATGTTATGTTAAGTTATAGGCTATATTATATTATGATATGGTAAGTTAAAAGTTAGATAAGCTTTGTTTTATTGTGATATGTTATATTAAGTTATAAGCTATATTATATTATGTTATGTTAAGTTTAGTTATGGGTAGTTAAGTAGTCCGTGGAAGGGAATGGCCGAAACAGGTGTCGATGAAGCTCGCTATCCATCACACCGTCAACCTCTCGTTAGCGCGATAAGGAGGAAGGAACGTGAACAATGTCGAATTGGCACGTAGAATGTCATAGGAGGAATGGAAAGAACGATTAATGAACTATGTGATACGATGGAAAGGAAAAGTTTGGATGTACTCTGTATAACAGAGAGTATGAAAAAAGGAGCGGTACGATGCAGCATAATCCCATTGAAAATTGGGTTGACAAGAGTGTTTTTAGTTATATGCTATGCTCCTGTTAACTCAGAAAGCGATGAAGTGAAAGATGAATTTTCTGTGAGCGATGTGATGAGATTAAAAAATATAAATGAAAGGATTATAATGGTGGGGGATTTGAATGGGTAGGTGGGAGTTAGTAGGGAAGGTTTTGAGTCAGCCTTAGGTTTATTTGGTTATAATAGAACGAATGACAATGGAAACAGAATGCTTGAAGTATGTTTAGAGTGGAACCTGTTTGTATCGAATACCTTTTTCAATCATAAATGTATCCACCAATGTATGCGGGAAAGAGGAAATGAGAGGTCCATGATTAATTTTGTAGTAATTGACTCTATGTTGAGAGCCGTCACCGCAGACACGAGAGTTTTCAGAGGGGCTGAGGTAAAAACCGACCATTTCCTGGTTGTGTCGAGGGTAAACCTCTACCGCGGCTAGCGCTCTAAAGTGAAAAGGTGTCGACCTCAACTAGAGTCAAAATAGAAAAACTACAAAACGATAATGTAAGAAGTAAGTATGAAAATTTTGTAGAGATGAGACTGAATGATAAGATAATGTACGGTCTAAGCATAGACGAAACATGGGACCACATAAAAGTGAGCCTATGTGAATATGCTAAAGAGGTATGTGGAATAAGTACGCAAGGTAGGTAGAAAGGTGATGCATGGTGGGATGACGAGATTAAAGCACTGGTCTCAGAGAAGAAGAAAGCGTGGTTATGTCTGATAGCGACTGGCGGTGATTCTAGCGAAGAGAGGAATAGAGCGAAAGAAGTTTATAAGGGATGCAAGAAAAGAGTACGTGCTGGAGTGAAAGAACGAAAGAAACGCCTGGAGGGGGAAGAGAGGATCAAAATAACAAACAACTTCCAAGAAAACATTAAACTGTTTTGGAAGGAGGTCACGGAATGGTCCAGAAATCGGATGTGTGAAAGTGATAAAATCGAAAGATGGAAAAAGTTGACGAATGAGAAAGAAATAAAAGAGATGAATGAAATACTTTGAAGAGGTATTCGAAAGCAACCCGAGTGATAGTGATTCCAGTGGCGAGTCAGGTATGAATGACAATGGGGTGAATGTTCCCAATATTTGTATGGATGAAATTAAAAGATCAATTAAATGTATGAAGAATGTTAAGGCTCTTGGTTTCGACAATATTGCTACTGAATACTTTAAATGAGCCGTATAATTCTCACATGGTTATGCAAACTTTTTAATCAGTGTTTAGAGGACGGTTACACCCCTTAGATTGGAAAAGGGCTGTGATCATGCCTCTATACAAAGGTAAAGGGTCACGCGTGGAATATGGAAATCACAGGGCTATTATCCTATGAGTTCAGTTGGAAAGCTGTATGGTCGTATATTGACTGAAAGGGTACAAATAAAAACAAAGGATAAAATATGGGATGTGCAAGGTGCAAGGTGGAAGGGGGTGCATAGATCAGATTTTCTCACTGCGTATGCTCAAACAGAAATTTCTGGCAAAAAACCAGAAATTTTTCTGTGCTTTTGTAGATCTACAAAAAGCATACGACCGAGTTGATAGAAAAAAGTTATGGAAGGTGTTGTCCAAGTATGGAGTGAATACAAATCTTATACAGGCAATCGCATCTCTGTACGAGGGAAGCGTTGCATGTGTTAGGGCAAACGGTGATTTTATGGGGTGGTTTGACATCAAAAAGGTGTTAATCAAGGCTGCGTAATGTCACCGTGGTTATTCAATCTATACATGGATAATTGTATGCAAGAATTGAAAGAGATGGGCTTGGGCGCGAAAATGAGTAGTCTGTAAGTATGTTGCCCGATGTATGCTGATGATGCGGTGCTGACTGCTAACAGTATGGAAGATCTACAGTCCCTTGTATCTAGGATGAACGAAGTATGTATGAAGAATGAGGTAATGATGAATATAAGTAAGTCCAAAGTCATGGTGTTTGAAAGAGACATTACGAAAACAGTGTGCAATATAGTTTTAAATGATGAATACTTGGAGCAGCTCGATGAGTTTGTGTATTTGGGAAGTACTCGTATGTTTACGAGAGATGGAAAGACTGATAGGGATATTGAAAGAAGGGTGAATGCAGGAAACGCCATTAATGGAGGACTGAACGCGGTTGGCGCGAACAAGCATCCAAAGAAGCGAAACTAGCAGTCCACAATGGAGTGCTGATACCAACCCTGATGTATGGCAGTGAGGCATGGAACTGGCAGAGGAAGGATGAATGTAGACTGAATGCTGTAGAAATGAGATCTCTGAGACGAATGTGTGAATAAACCATGTTTGATCGTGTGAAAAATGTTCTGATTCCTAATGAATGCAAGGCTGCTATAAGCGTAGTGAGCAAGATCGAGAAACTGACGCTTAGATGGTTCGGGCACGTAGAGCGAATGAACGAAGAGAGGAGTATAAAGAGAATATATGACGCGAATATGAATGGAAGAAGAAGCCGGGGACGTCCGAGGAATACATGGCACGATCAAGTGAATCAAATACTTGAGTCGGGCCATGTCAAAAGTCGGAATAACAGAAGAGAATGTATGATACGTTTTATGAAAGTGAATGAAGCAAGAAGTGTATGCAAGATCGAGTTGTTTGGCGGTCCGTCCTCTCTGCCAACCCCTGCGGGGAATCGGCGTGATGGTTAGTTAGTTAGTTGTTGACGTCCTTATGGGTACCTTTTAAATAGTACGTAGATGGAATAGATTGCCTTCACGAAATACAACAATTAAATATTTTTACAATAAGCAAACACATTTTGGATTGACACGATGAATTAAATGAAAAGACGCTTTGTTTGAATCTGCTCATATTTTTGTATAAATGCGTCGACTAGTTTCGATTCTACTGAATCATCTTCAAGACTTAAAATATGCTGTAAAATGTAAAATATTTAACTGTATTTTAAGTTGTGGATATGATTCAGTCGAATCGAGACTAGTCGATGTAGTTATACAAAAAATAAAGTCGACTCAAATAAAGGAACTTTTCGTTTAATTCAATTAAATATTTAATTTGTTTCGCAAACAAATTCAACCATTTTTTTTTAATTTAATGAAAATCAAATTTAATAATGTTATTCTTAAGTTCTGCAAGTATTTTTAGTTGTTATTATGTGACAGTCACAATAATAACAACTAAAAATACTTGCAGAACTTAATAATAACATTATTAAATTTGATTTACATTAAATTTAAAAAAAAATTAAATGGAGTTCTACGAATTAAACACAAAAACAATTTACAATAAAAAACACATAAATTTGTTGTAGACCACTTTTATTTTATCTGTTTTATTTGTTTCGGAAGCACCCTTCCTTGATGAAGGAAAGGTGCTTCCGAAACCGGTATTATTATTCATTTATTCCTGAAGATGATAGCATTGCTATCGAAACATGTAGAAATATTTATATATTTTAAGTAAAGTGGTATATACAAAGTGTATTTTCAATTTATATTATTAATTAAACATGTTTGTAATGGGTGCAGTTAACATAACGGCGAAGGCACTGTCGAGCGTTTTACTTAAAATTGCAGTAGATATTTCATTTATAATGTAAAAGATTATAATGTATATACAAAGTGTATTTTCAATTATATAATTAAAAGATTACAGTTTAAGAATTCACCTCAGTGAAAACCTTAGACACTTTCGTAACTTTCCGTTAAGAATTTGCAGATAAATTATGTGTTGTATTGCTTACGTTAGCATACTGCGAAGGGACGTTTAGCGCCTTATTTGAGTTTCCCCCTTAAGGTCATTTTATAAACATTTTCCAGTCCTAAAAATGAAAAGTATTTCAAATAAATGCCAACTCTTCTTTTGCCACCAATCTTCTAATAAATGTAACATCAATAGAAAAATAGAAAAGGAGGATAAAATAGCAACTGTAAAAATATCATCTCTATACTTTAATTTTCTAATAAAACTGTGTTCATCTGAAGCGACCTGCCAGCTACAGGTAACTATGTTTTTCTCTATCCGTTTGTGCATAATTAGATAAACAATATGAATTAAGATTTGTACAGCGCCCTTGAGGTGATTTTTCCCAAAAAAGGCGCTATACAATCCATTTATTATTATTATTATGTTGAGGTGTAACTTCATTTATTTATTTAATTTTTAATTTTGTATTCGGGGATTCCGAAATTATGCTTAATGTGAATTGCCTTCAAGACTGTGTTTTGTTACGTCTACGATTATACTAAATACTTCATAACATAGTTCAGCTTTTGTCAAAACGGCGGTAGCTATAAAATAAATATGGTGTTTAAAAATATTCTATAAAAATGATATATTTTTTATTATTTGAATTTTTATTTCTGTTATTAATTGTATATATTGGATGTGTGGGATTGCCCTACCCACGTTCCAAAATTACTGGTTTTATTATCTCTATGTATAAAAATGATTGTTTGTCTGTGTGTCTTCTCGAAAATTACCCAACCGGTTTCGCTGAAAATAGCACAGTTTGCAATAGCAAGGTATAGAGAGAAGTTTGAATGAAATCCAATATGTAAAACTGTTGCTTTAAACCTTATTCTTTTGAATATATAATTTGTGGCTAGCCAGAGTGGTGGGAGTCTATGGGCTAATCAAAACAACATGGCGGGTTCAATGTTTTTCATACTAATTTTAAAACATTTTATTAACATTATTTTCTTCGAGAACACTATTAGTACTTTTTATCTTTTCCGCGATAGTCTAGAAAATAAACACTCAGTATTATCAATATGTACATGTAAATGTTAATGTACACCACTACCAAGTCGAGGATATTACATACAATAAGAATAAAACATTACTTTTGACTCCATTTATACAGTAAAGCGTCATCTATACCAGCACTTTGACGAATCCTACGGTATGTAGTACTGTAGCTTGTTCATTTGAGGGGCATATAATGAAATTAATAAATAAATAAATAATTGTATGGGTATATTTAGTAGCTGTCTTCGCCTCTCCACGCATTGGATTTATGTGTAAACTCTGTATTATTGTGTTGTATTAGAACTGGCGGCTGGAGGGAGTACTGCAGCTGGACTGCGGGAGATCTATCTCCTATCTCCGGAGAAGTAGTACAACAGAGACATCGAACTAAGCTGTCGATAAGCGGCTCGCGACATTAGGAAATGTGAAATACCCCCATTGCTTGACCGTTTTTTAATTGGACCTATAAGGTACTCGGACACGGTACACGTTATACGTCCGTGAGGGGGTTTATTGTTTTGACCGAGTGATCCCCGGCCAACGCAATCGAATGACACGTTAGCAATGTTTTCTCATTCACTTTTTGCTATCGCTCACAGTAATCGAGCGATCAATCTTTGAGGCGTACGCTTACCCTGTACACTGGTGTACTGTGCCACTTAATCTCTTCGGAGGCTCAACCCTCACCCCGTCCCAACTGGCCGGCCCAGATAAAGTGGCCTAATCCTGCCAAACAAACCCAGCTGATTTTATCTCATATCATTATACTTGTTTGCTGTTTCCCCATATTTTGTTTTAGTTTTTGATCAATTGTTATTGCATACGCAAAAAAACCATCACCAAAATGCGTGCTTTATTATATTCTGTGAAGCTCAGACATAATTATTAAAATGTTTTACGGTCTTATTCTAAAAAACTTAATTTACCACAATGAACAATACGACAATATTGGAAAATGGGTTCGCAAGTAGGAGATTTTGCGCTGTAAACATTTTTTAATGTCTGATACTTTATTTTTTTCTAGGCTTATAAAAAGTCACACCAAAAAAAATAAAAAGACAAAGGTGTGTTCTACTTGCAGTATTTAATTAAATCATCTTTAATATTTCTGAGCCATCGAATTCTCAAACCGAAAACACATGATTTTCCATTACTTCCCATTGCATCGTACAGCAAGTGCAGTACAGCCGACAGCGGCACAGTGCGATACACCTCGCAGCCGGAGAAACCGATCTCCGACCGCAACGGCGCGACTATTCAGTCGCTTCAGCTATCCGTCTGATTTATTGTAAATTGGTCTTCCCGCATCTCCTCCCCTCCCCAGCCGTGCCGCCCGGGAAGCTTCGAGCTATCATCGTCTCCCATCACAGGATTAGGAGCCAGCCTCACATTATATTCACGTTACGGTCGGTGCACCCTAACAGGAGACCTTTCCTGATACCCTGTACTTCATTTTTCTCATAAACCGACCATATATTATAGAATCCAGAGCATCTCCTTCAAAGCCTCTTATGCCTACTTTAGTACTTGTATTTGGTTAGTTCCAAGTACCTACGCAAGGAAATAACGAGTTCTGACAATTTTACTTAGTTTTTAATAACCTTTGTCGATGTCTGCGGGATTTACCACCGTAACGATAAGGAGATATGCTACCTATTAATTGTTTTTGTGTTTAATTCATAGAACTCCATTTATATATAGTTCTGGAGAATTTTTAGTTTTTATTATTGTGACAGCTGTTTCGGCGTTCAAGGCCATTTTCGAACTGCGGTTAATCCACACTGTGACGACTTATTTATATGATTTTATTTACTCCCACCCAATTCTAAATTGGACGTGTTTTTTAAAATAATGATTTATTATCGGTAAAACCGATATACTTAGAAAATAATTCAAATTCTCTGTTCTGTGAGGTTTCTACATTTATAATGTGTTTCCCATATTTTAATGATAATGTTGTCTTAATTGATTTATTTAAATTTTCTTATATTGGTTTGATAATGTGAACATACTGAGAAGTGGTGAATAAATAAATTTCCTTACTTTATTAATTAATGTTATATTGGGATCATTCGTTCGTTTATTAATTTCTAATTGTTCAAGATCTTATGTTTAAAAAAATGATATCGACGATTAGGGCTGTCTGAAAGTAGGTTTCATGTGTGGGTGTTGATTGTTTTCATTTGGCAATCGGAGGACCTCGCCTATTGTTTGACTCTAGCATGTCGGACAGACGGACAGACCGAGCCCAGCCAGGCATACGCGTCGTTCGCGCCCTGCGAGTCCTGCCCACCCACCATAAGTTCCTAGCTCTTTGATTAACCATAACTTTATTCGGCTAATAAATGCCGGTAATGGCCGCCCTTCAGGGGCATTAGGGCGACCCCCGATCCCTTCCTTTTCGACAGCCGTTCAGCTGGTAGCTGGGAGCTGGGAAACCCTTCTTCCCGTTACCTACGTTAGCTGTTTACGTAACCACTGTTTTATCGTACTGGTAATTTATTTCTTTTCTCCCATGGTCTGGATGCTGGATGCCTTTATAAAATAGATTGTTTCCTTTCCCGGCCGAGACTGAGCGTGGCGATGGTTGAAGCGACGGTTTTTCAATCTTACTGGCGCGATTCCAGCTCCGAGACGAATATGACATTTCTTTGGGAAACTTGTATAATTTGGCAATGTTTGGAGAATCTCACATTTGGCAGAACATATGCAGAATCCATTACGGATATAATTCATAACTCACACGCTATTTTCAATGTACCGATTGTACAAGCATTTTCCTATGCTAAATCAAAATAATATGTTTATGTAAAAGTTATTTACTACGTGACTTTAAAATAATATTTTTCCATTCCTCAATGCTCGAATAACTTAATGGTGATAGTTTTTAAAGAACAGATTTTTTTTTATGTTAATACCCCACAAGAGTCCCACCTGCTCTGAACCATCTGGAGTCAGTGAGTCTATTGCATCCCCAATCGGGGTATGTTGTGAGACTGGAGGTGTAGTGGGGAGGGGAATGAGATGCAATACATCCCCACCTTCTTCTTCCCTATCTCCTCACCCTCCTCAATACTTTCAGCCTCATAACATTCCCTAATTGGGGATGCTATAGTCTCACTGGCTCTAGACGGTTGGGAGCAGCTGAGACTTTTGTGTGATATCACATAAAAAAGGATAGAGGAAGCTGAGGAAGTGCATGGCTGGCTATTCAGATCTGGTCAAACACGGTTAAAGTAATTTTAAGCAACCTTCTGAATCTAATTCTAATTTCTTTTCTGATGTCTACCACTCTGGAACGTGCCGCAAATATACTATATATTATTTTTAATTAATAAATTGTGAAATAACACAAATTAATTAAATAACATCTGATTCCGCACGCTGGTATTTGAACCCGCGACATCCGGATTCGTAGCCAAAGATCGTAACCACTTATTTTTTTATCAAAAAATCTTAATAATAACTGCCGCCGTGTCGGACATCTCTTGCATGCATTACACACTTAATGTACGCAAACACGGGGTACTTCTGCAACGTATAAACCTCGAGATGTTTCATATTATACTGTAATATAAACCACGTAAAATCTTAATAATAACTGCCGCCGTGTCGGACATCTCTTGCATGCATTACACACTTAATGTACGCAAACACGGGGTACTTCTGTAACGTATAAACCTCGAGATGTTTCATATTATACTGTAATATAAACCACGTAAAATCTTAATAATAACTGCCGCCGTGTCGGACATCTCTTGCATGCATTACACACTTAATGTACGCAAACACGGGGTACTTCTGCAACGTATAAACCTCGAGATGTTTCATATTATACTGTAATATAAACCACGTAAAATCTTAATAATAACTGCCGCCGTGTCGGACATCTCTTGCATGCATTACACACTTAATGTACGCAAACACGGGGTACTTCTGTAACGTATAAACCTCGAGATGTTTCATATTATACTGTAATATAAACCACGTAAAATCTTAATAATAACTGCCGCCGTGTCGGACATCTCTTGCATGCATTACACACTTAATGTACGCAAACACGGGGTACTTCTGTAACGTATAAACCTCGAGATGTTTCATATTATACTGTAATATAAACCACGTAAAATCTTAATAATAACTGCCGCCGTGTCGGACATCTCTTGCATGCATTACACACTTAATGTACGCAAACACGGGGTACTTCTGCAACGTATAAACCTCGAGATGTTTCATATTATACTGTAATATAAACCACGTAAAATTTTAAGGGGTCCACCGAAATTGTTTCAGAACCTCAGTTACGAATATGCAGGTGGAACTTTTGCACCAAACCTTGGCTTGTAATCGTCCCCTCTATTGGCCCATAAATACAGCCCAGCATAATCTGACGACAGAGGGTGTACCTTAATCACCACATGACCTGAACCTTACCACCTCGCCGCCTGCCTCGCGTCCCAGCCGCTCGTACCTGCTTGCTAAACATAATATACACTGGAACACTATAATTATTATTTCTCTCGTGATAATATTTAGTCCTTTTTGGTTGATTTTTACGTGGAATTGCATGGAGATTAGGGCGAGAAAGAGGCGATTACTCCTACGTTGAAATTGAACAAATCATAAACATTTCTACATTAGAAAAGCGTAAGAAAGAGTTTGATCTTATTTGCATTTTTAAAATAATTAATTGTATTATTGACTCACCTTCTTTGTTGCAACTCATCCAGTTCAACATTCCTTGCCGTAGACTCAGACAATGAATTGCTTTTCCTCAATAACTCGCTACTAATTATGGGTACCATTCTCCACTGCCCAGAATGTCGAGATTTGTTAACTCAAGCCAGGGCATTGAAATTTTTGGTACCAGTCTGAATAATTTTTGTAGAGCTTTACGAAATAAGATCTCGAAGATTATCATTTAGAATGTCTAAACTCACGGACTCTACTAAAACTATGTTCAGGCTTTGACTTGAATGTTCTCTCGAATGTATATTTTTGTCATTGCTACATTCTTGTATTATGTATGTGCTGTTCTTTTTCTGTAGCTCTTGTTTATTTCATTTCGTATTATATATTTTGTGTAATTGGACATTGATCCGTAAGAAAAAAAAAATGGAAATAAAAATACATTATTAGTTTTTTCTTCAAATGCTTTATAACTTTGTGGCATCATTATTAATTATATAATTGAAAATACACTTTGTATATACCACTTTATTTAAAATATATAAATATTTCTACATGTTAAGATTATGGTTAAGGCCTTTAGATAATAAATTTATTTCTTCAGTTTTAAAAATATGTTTTGTATAGTTAATCACACGATCATGAAAAGTAATTTTGTTTTTATTTTTATCATTATTACATGGATTATCATTATTTTTTAAAATATTACATTGATTTAAATTGTTAATTTTTGATAATTTATTAAGGTTTTTAATCAAATGTTCTTTCTTATTGAAAGCTTTAATACTCGAAATAAACCTAACATGATCATCGAACAAGTCCCATTCAATAGGATGTAAATTAAAAGTTAAATCCATATGTAGCACTTTGATTAGAATTTTAATATTATTACGTTTTTTAAAGGCACTTTTTATATCTGCTTTAAGCCAAATATTTTTTGCCATTTTAGACGAATTTGAAGTAGTTTTAAATTTCAAGTCAATGTAGTTCGGAATTATTTGACGTTTAAATTTATAAATTTTTTATAAATTTGAAATTTTAGAAATAAGAAAAAGTGTTAATAGCGAATTAAATTTAATAAATAATCAAATATTTTTTAAAAATAGCTATCTCTTAAATTTATTTTCATATTAATATTAATAATAATAATTTTTATTTATATTTCTATTTAAATGTATTATTCAATGTTTTATAATTATTTTGTCATGAACATTTTTGATCTGTTACTTACCTACTTTAATTCATTTTTGTTTATGCTCATATTTTGTATATTCTTAAATTATTGTTTTAAATTTTTATCATTTTTCTATACTTGAAATTATTTTTTAGTATTCATTTATTCCTGAAGATGATAGCATTGCTATCGAAACATGTAGAAATATTTATATATTTTAAATAAAGTGGTATATACAAAGTGTATTTTCAATTATATAACATTATTAGTTAACTATTTTAAAAAAACCTCTCCTTTAATTTGTCGCATACCATGTTATCGCTGTAATCTTTCACTCACTTCTAGACAGTAACTGCACGACACGTTGTTGAGAAATCACCCCTGAAATGTTGAGAAACCACCTTCGAAACTCGCGTAGCGTATGAAAGCAATTCATTTCCATTATGTAATTTAATCGAGTAGATAATAAATTTCCTATGTGTCTACAAGTGTTACGCATATTGAATCGTTTACTAACATATACCATTCTTTTTAACACGGAACAATGCGACTCATCGTTAGTGGTAGTATATATCAAGGATTTACTATTTCTTTAATTATATATTACTGAATGAAACTCGCCTTATAAGTTTGTCCCAGAGAAAAGTATTTTTGACGTAATATTTTTTTTTGAAAATCATATTATATCACGATACACGATCACCCAACCTCCCAACTCGAACGTTTGGCTGATTGTGTATAAGGGTAGTTCGTACGCGTTGGGCCAACGTTGGCTCGACTTCTTTCTCGAATTATTTTCAATTTAAAAATAATAAAATTAAAAAGTATAATATTTTCAGTATATCATCGTAATAAATTTATGATCTTAAAATAATTGGCGGTGTAATAATCAGCTTGGTAGCCTTCCAAGCGGTTGATCGGCGTTCCATTCTCTGCCGTAGTAGCAATGTTTCAAAAATACGTTTTAAATAATTTAAACTTAAATTAGTTGGCGGTGTAATAATCAACCTCGTAGCCTTCCAAGCGGTTGATCGGCGTTCCATTCTCTGCCGTAGTAGCAATGTTTCAAAAATACGTTTTAAATAATTTAAACTTAAATTAGTTGGCGGTGTAATAATCAACCTGGTAGCCTTCCAAGCGGTTGATCGGCTTTCCATTCTCTGCCATAGTAGCAATGTTTCAAAAATACGTTTTAAATAATTTAAACTTAAGTTAGTTGGCGGTGTAATAATCAACCTGGTTGCGGTTGATCGGCGTTCCATTCTCTGTAATAGCAATGTTTCAAAAATACGTTTTAAATAATTTAAACTTAAATTAGTTGGCGGTGTAATAATCAACCTGGTAGCCTTCCAAGCGGTTGATCGGCGTTCAATTCTCTGCCGTAGTAGCAATGTTTCAAAAATACGTTTTAAATAATTTAAACTTAAATTAGTTGGCGGTGTAATAATCAACCTGGTAGCCTTCCAAGCGGTTGATCGGCGTTCCATTCTCTGCCGTAGTAGCAATGTTTCAAAAATACGTTTTAAATAATTTAAACTTAAATTAGTTGGCGGTGTAATAATCAACCTGGTAGCCTTCCAAGCGGTTGATCGGCGTTCCATTCTCTGCCGTAGTAGCAATGTTTCAAAAATACGTTTTAAATAATTTAAACTTAAATTAGTTGGCGGTGTAATAATCAACCTGGTAGCCTTCCGGTTGATCGGCTTTCCATTCTCTGCCATAGTAGCAATGTTTCAAAAATACGTTTTATCGTTGGCGGTGTAATAATCAACCTGGTAGCCTTCCAAGCGGTTGATCTGCCATAGTAGCAATGTTTCAAAAATACGTTTTAAATAATTTAAACTTAAATTAGTTGGCGGTGTAATAATCAACCTGGTAGCCTTCCAAGCGGTTGTTCGGCGTTCCATTCTCTGCCGTAGTAGCAATGTTTCAAAAATAAATTTTAAATAATTTAAACTTCTTAATAATTTAAGCTTCACAAATCCAATAATTATAATATCTTGACAATTTTTTTTACGGGTCTGCGCTATTTTTAAAATAAAAAAACACAATTCCAGGGGATGTTTTCCCAGATCACCGATTTATTTATTTGACTTTTAAATCCATTTACAGGATGTGTTTTATTATTACATGTTTTCAAAAAATCTTTTGTAGTGGTTAGGTTAGGTTTATAAATCTTTAAGTTCGAGCAATAAGGACCTCCATAGTCGAGGGGTAAGGCTCTTGGAAAAAAATGTCGTTTATTTTATATTCAAATACATGAGGATTGTTCAATCTGGTAAACGAGACGATGTTGCACTTATGTGTACTAAAGCTCAAGCAGTTTATTTTGGCCCAGTTTGAGACGCAGTCGATATCACGTTGGAGAAGAACGCAGTCAAACGGGCTTTTACTTTCACGATATAGTTTCAAATCATCTGCATAAAGTAAACAAGACGAATGAGTGATGACTAAACTGATATCGTTAATAAGAAGCAGGATCCGAAGCGGTCCGAGGATAGACCCTTGAGGGACTCGAAGAAGATGAAAAACCACGAATTCAAACGAAATGGAACCCTCATAAAAAACGTACTGTCTACGATTCCGGAAGTAAGAAGCAAAAAACTAAGTAATCTTGTGGAAAAACCAAACGCAGCCAGCTTAAGAAGGACATCGATGTCAACCTTGTCGAAAGCTTTTTCGAGGTCAAAATAAGTAACATCAACCTAGCCACCCTTGTCAAGAGTTCGCGGTAAGAAATCTGAGATGCATAGGAGGTTTGATGTTACTGACATCTGGGGTCTGAATCCATGTTGACGGTCGTCGAGAAGTGGCTTAACGTGGTTAAATATATATTTATGTAAAATTTACTCAAATATTTTCGCGATAGAGCGGCAGCTGGTCGGTAATTACGGATATCGCGTTTGTCACCCTTTTTGTAAATAGGGGTGATTTTTGTTAGTTTCCAATATCTGGGAGAGACCCCGTTTTTAAGCATACATTGAAAAGATGACATAGTGGCGATATAAAAAGATCAGATCAACCTTTAAGTATAAATGTGGGAATATTATCAGGTTCAATAGAGTTAAGTTTTTTTTTAATTTTAAAAGCGCTGACTTAACATCCTCTTCTGTAATACTGACCAGGTCGAATGAGGACCCAATCTGTTCAGTGTGGAATGTGGAGTCCGCGTTGAGATTAGGTTGAACATTTTTGCACACAGCTGAAAAAAGGGTTGCAAAACTATTAGCAATTTCGACATGAGTATTCAATTCATTTCCGTCAAAATCCGTTGGATTTTTTTGGTCCTCTATGTATTTCCAAAACTGTTTGGAATCAATAGACAATTTTTGTTCAATAGAAATTAAATTATTTTTAAAGGCTTTTCTGATTTCGCGTTTTACAATAGAGCGGTAAGCTAAAAAATGAGCAGAGTCCTCGTTAAGTCTAGTTTTTTTCCATTTTTTTTTGTGAACATATTGTTTAATTTTTATATTATTATATAGTATTGGTGTATCACTTTGGATATACCCTGTGCGACGTAATGCAGGCTGTAGAAGTGGCTCGTCGTCACTCGTCAAATGTATTATAAATTAAATTATAAAAAATATTACTCAACATGTGTATCACTTTGGATATACCCTGTGCGACGTAATGCAGGCTGTAGAAGTTGCTCGTCGTCACTCGTCAAATGTATTATAAATTAAATTATAAAAAAATATTACTCAACATGTGTATCACTTTGAATATACCCTGTGCGATGTAATGCAGGCTGTAGAAGTGGCTCGTCGTCACTCGTCAAATGTATTATAAATTAAATTATAAAAAATATTACTCAACATGTGTATCACTTTGGATATACCCTATGCGACGTAATGCAGGCTGTAGAAGTGGCTCGTCGTCACTCGTCAAATGTATTATAAATTAAATTATGAAGAATATTACTCAACATGTGTATCACTTTGGATATACCCTGTGCGACGTAATGCAGGCTGTAGAAGTGGCTCGTCGTCACTCGTCAAATGTATTATAAATTAAATTATAAAAAATATTACTCAACATGTGTATCACTTTGGATATACCCTGTGCGACGTAATGCAGGCTGTAGAAGTGGCTCGTCGTCACTCGTCAAATGTATTATAAATTAAATTATAAAAAATATTACTCAACATGTGTATCGCTTTGGATATACCCTGTGCGACGTAATGCAGGCTGTAGAAGTGGCTCGTCGTCACTCGTCAAATGTATTATAAATTAAATTATAAAAAATATTACTCAACATGTGTATCACTTTGGATATACCCTGTGCGACGTAATGCAGGCTGTAGAAGTGGCTCGTCGTCACTCGTCAAATGTATTATAAATTAAATTATAAAAAATATTACTCAACATGTGTATCACTTTGGATATACCCTGTGCGACGTAATGCAGGCTGTAGAAGTTGCTCGTCGTCACTCGTCAAATGTATTATAAATTAAATTATAAAAAATATTGCTCAACATGTGTAGAACTTTGGTAGACCGGTTGCCACGAACATTTAGAAAGTAATTCATATATTAAATAGAAATTACCTTTATTGAATCTTCTCGTCACTCCGCGATAGGAGGAAACTAGTGTTTAAATTTCAACTTGAACCACCCACAAATGTTTATATCCAAAGCAGCGTGGTGCTTGTCTTCATTTATACTTGGATCCTGGCATTTTTCAACACACTTTACAAGAACAGCATCTAGAATATTATTATAATCATTACATATCAAATTATACTCCTTGAGACCATAGAAACATTTAAAGTAATTATAAATGTTCATAACACTGGAATTATAAGATGGAAGGTTTAAATCACTCAATATTAACATATTTTTGTCATTAAGAATATTACATTCATTTACATACAAGGAAGTTGAAGAACTCGGTGGCACATATACCACGCACACAAATAAAATGAATGACTTTAAGGACAGCTTCACCCACAGGGAATTTGGCTGGATCGCTTAGAGTATCATTGATATTAACTCTTTGGCTTCTGCTTTATAAGTAACTACCCAGCCATTTAAATAGTTGCCCCTGTATACCGATAGTAGTTTTTTTCAAAAGAATTTTATGTTAAATAGTGTCAAAAGCTTTAGCTAAATCCAGGAAGATCGCGATGCATTTAATTCCTCCGTCGATATTATTGGAGATGATTTTCGTCATTTTAGCAATAGCATTTTCGGTACCTAATCCTGATCGGAAGCCATATTGTCTCTTAGAAAGTATGTTATTATGTTCAAGGTAAGGGTGAAACGGTTCTTAACAACTTTTTCAATGATTTTTGAGACCGAATTTAGCAGAAATATCGGCCGGTAGATTTGAATCTGCGACTTATCTCCGTTTTTGTGAATCAATATAATAATTGAGTATTTTAAATGATCGGGGAATATGCCCAATTGGAAGCTTAGATTAGAAATGAACGCAATCGGAGGTGCTATGAATGATTTTATTAGTTTGCGCAGATTCGTTGAGACTTTATCTGGTCCACAAGCATTCGATATCTTTAGGTCGTCTATTATTTTTAACACTTCGTTTGTTGTTGTTTGGATATTGTCTATTTTATGCTCGAGATTAGAGGTGATTAAGTTGGCGAGATCGTTTTCAGTTTTATTACATTTAATTTTTGTTTTCAATTGTGGCTCCCACTGATGTGTAATACTCATTAGCAAAATTCGCCATTTTTTTGGGATTGGAAGAGTCTGTGATATTGATGTTCAATGTTTTAATTTCGGAAGACTTACTGTTTTTTGTTTTACTAATATCACCAAATGCTTCCCTAATTATAATAATTTTCCTTCGTAGATTTAATTCAATTTTTACATAAGTTCCTGTATTTTTTGTAATGAGCTTGTACTGAAATATTATCTGGACACCTTTTCGCCTTTGCATGAAGTTGGTTTCTTCTGTGGATGGATTTAACAAGGCCAGGAGATATCCTTTAAACTTGCTGTTTGATATGAGTTTCTTACTAGTATGTTTACATATACGAGTATATGAATGTAGTTTACTAGTGAATTCCTTCATCGCAATGTTCGTGTCAATTTGGTCAAATACGTTTTGCCACTTGTAGTTTATTCGAGGGACGTATTTAATTTTAGCATTTGGGGGAGGTTTAACTTTGAGGCAGAGGGCTGTAGTATAGTGATCCGAAATCGATGTGTGAATAACAAATGAGTCAATGAAGTTAATATTTTTACATTTATATGGTCTAAACAGGATTTAGTCGCACCCTGTCCACGAGTAACGGTATTGATTGTCTGAATGGAGCCGTTTTCGGTAAGAAGACATATATAATCGTTTGATTGTTGGTGATATTGAGGAATAGTATCAATATTGAGATCGCGTATAATGATTTGACGTGCAAATTTTTTAGAATTGTTGATGGTTGATTGAAGCGAATTCAAAAAAGTGTCGATGTTTTGAAAAGGTGGTGCGAAAACACATAAATAATTATTCAGTACAATTTTTAGACAGTTTGCTTGAGATAATACAATTTCGTCGACTTGCGCTTGAATTCCGTCTCTTATGTAAACGACAATCCCGCTAGATTTATTCATATTTATGGTTGTGTGATATTCTGCGTAAGTGTTTATAATTTTAGAGGTATAATCTTTATGGATCCAACATTCCGATATTATTATGACATCGAAAGTATAAGTAATTTGATCAAGAAATATTAAAAAAAAATCATCAATGTTTGATGAAATACTTCTGATATTTTGATAAATTATTTTTAAATTATAAGAATTCCAACAATAATTATTTAAGTTTTTAAGATCGTCTATCGCATTCATGTTGCAAGTTATACCGGTATCATTATAAATATCACATGGTAATTGAATCATAAAAAATATTCAAATGAACGTTGACCCAATAAATGTTGCAGTTTGTGAATTCACTTCCAAAGTTAGCATAGTACAGTATACAGCAGTATAGTCCCACATATGTGATAGCAAATAGAATAAGTATTAGATTTGGAATTGCAGAAACGGTAGCATATTATAATAACATGTAGATGAGCGAGACAAGACATACCTCGAGAGTGTATTTAGTTCGAATAATTCAATTTTATAGAGATGCCAAATTGGATTCATTCGATATAGTAATTGGCTAATTGCATTTGTTCCTCCATCCTTTCGAACATATACGAGTATTTGTCCCGCTTTAATCCAGGTAAATCTGTATTTTTTGTCTTTAATCACTTTTCGGGTGTTGATATATAGGTGATTAGTACGAAATGTCAATTGTTCTGAAACATAGATCGCCAAGCGGGGGCCGGCGATACCGATGTTCGACGTGTTGAGTTTGTCTTCTCTATTGGCATTATTTTTGTTGAATGTTTTCACAACAGACAAAAGGTGATTTCTTGCGAGATTAGACTTTATTTTCATGATAATTGATCTCGGTTGCTTCTGGTTATTTTTTTTTTACTGATCGATAAACAGCATCGAGGTCGTTTAGTCGAATGGGAGACCCGGTTGTTTGACAAATGTTAAAAATAACGTCTTTCAAAATTTCGCCTTCGGCTTCTGGAATACCTCTAATATCCAAATTATTGGCCATGAGGGTTCGTTCCAGGAATTCTGCGCCATTTTAGAGCACCACAATCCAGGCTTCTAAAGCTGAGTTCTTTGTTGAATGCTCATCATTACGGAGCTCAACCTCGCGGATTCTGGTCAGTAAGTCCTCGTACTGCGCACTCATGAACTGAATACTTTCAAGAATTTTATTATTTTGTTCCGTGATGTAATCTTGTTTTGTTTCCAAGTTGGTAGTTTTGTTCCTGACTAAATCCTGAAGGTCTTCTAGATTAGTCGGCGTCTGAGCGGCGGACGAAGATGATGATGTTTGTTGGCCATATTTTTTTTGAACGGCTCCAAAGGTGTGTTGTCGCTAGATTTTTCCGCCGGGATAGTTCCGATAGCGGTGAATTTCGTGTCGCTTTTACATTGCTTGCACTTCTATTGGGTTGAACGCTCTTGAGTTTGTCTACGGTAAGTATTCTCCGTTATCCCTCCACAGGCTAGATGATAGATGCCTTTGCATGCCGAGCACACAAATATCGACTCGTCAGAGAGAATCACTTCAGATCATACACGGCAATGCATTATGGATAGTGTTTATACCGACGTTGTCACACTTTAAAATTATAAAATTTAAAACTTTTACTTTAAAACTATGTAAGATCACCTTCTTGTGATTTTTAAATATGTTAGGACTTATACCCAAACAGGAAACACTATAGGTAGCTTCCCGATTTTTTTGTTTATTCGCTATAAATAAACTTTTGGGCGGAGCCAAAATAATATGAACTAGTCAGTGAGTTGTATTGTTGTTGAGTCACTTATCTCTTTTAAGAAAATGATTGCCTTAATTTTCGTCTAAAATGAAAACTTTTTTTTTAATGTACATCAAATTTTATTATGTTATTATTAAGTTCTGCAAGTATTTTTAGTTGTTATTATTGAAATTAATTGGAGTTCTACGAATTGAACACAAAAACAATTAATAAAATGAAAACTTTCACATAAGCCGCCATAGTGTTAAAAAACTGTTATAATACCCACACACAGGCTTTGTCTTTGTGGGATTTTTTCGTTTACATATTTAATTTTTGTCATATTTTCTTGTATTTTATAGACTGTTTCAAAATGTACTTATGTGACAAAAATTTTCAAAAAAAAAACCTAAAAACAGAATGCACACGTGATGTCAGATGTTCCAAATACAATGGTACCAACATAACAAGGTGTTTTGATGAGATGATTATTAACTCACTCTTTATAAATTCTACGGAACTGGCGTTTGCTGATATAGTTTATGATGACCTCAAGGCTGGGTAGGTTAAATTCAGTTGGATTGGGTTGGGTTGGGTTGTGAATTTATTGGGAATACTAATAAAATGTTATTAATTAACGGACGTGTGCAGGGTGCAACGGGAAAACTGCAGCTCACTACGCCTTACAGTACCTACATTACTCCTTTTAGTACAGTACACGTACTACCTACACGACAACTCATGATTTAAAATTAAGGAATAATATGGAAAAATATATTCATTGAGATTGAGAATAATAATATAATTTAATCACTTCCGCAAAACGCTAGTATTAATTACAGCTCGGATAATTTCAGAAATAATTTCTCGGCGGAAGGTGAAATCAATAAACGAATGCTTTGTTTTTATTTAGCCAAGTGGGCCGCTTGAAACGGCTGCGGGTTGTGCAGACAGTACGTCCTATTTCACACTTCGGTTACAATAACAAACTATAAAATTTAATCATTGAAGAAGATAATATTAACACATCCCAAATAAACCACGAAACCGAAAAAACAACAGAAATTAAAAAGATTTCAGTCGCCTCTGGGATAACTTTCTGTTGTTTTTTCGGTTTCGTGGTTCATTTGGGAAGTGTTAATATTATCTTCTTCAATGATTAAATATTACAATGAGGTTTACAAACTTCAATAAGTTATAAAAAATAAATTGAAACTATAAAGTGTTCTCCACCATGGACTCCTTGTCCATGACAGTACGTCCTATTTCACACTTCGGTTACAATAACAAACTATAAAATGTTCTCCACCACGGACTCCTTGTCCATGACAGTACTTCCTATTTCACACTTCGGTTACAATAACAAACTATAAAATGTTCTCCACCATGGACTCCTTGTCCATGGTAATAATGCCTAATGAATTTTATGAAGTTGTTAACTATTTTAACATACGAGTATGTTTGAGTCAAATTAAAACCACTGTATTGAAGCATATTAACTAACTATCTAACCAACCGTCACGCCGTTTCTCCGCAGGTGTAGGCAGAGAAAACGGACCGCCAAACAACTCCATCTTGGCATACACTTCTTGCTTCATTCACATTCATACAACATCTCATACATTCTCTTCTGTTATACGGCCTCCATCGTCGAAGGGTAAGGCTCTCGACTGCGAATCCGAATGTCGCGGGTTCAATTCCGGCGTGCGCAAGTAAATTTTATTTCATTAATTTGTGCTGTTTCACAATCAATTCATTTAAAAATAATACATAGTATATTTGCGCACGTTCCACAGTGGAAGATACTCTCAGTATTGCCCTGGTGAAAGACCACCATTCAGAATTGAAACGTTGCTTTAAATGGCTTTTAGCCATGTTTGGTGACCAGATCTGAATAGCCAGGTATTTTACCACCTTCCTCTTCCCCTTCTCCTCCCCCCCAATACCTTCAACCTCACAACATTCCCCAATTGGGAATTCCATAGTCTCGATGGCTCCAGACGGTTGGGAGCAGTTGGGACTCTTGTGCGGTATTCATATAAAAATAAAAAAAAAACCTAATTCTGACATGACCCGACTCAAGTATTTGATTCACTCGATCTTGTCATGTATCATGTATTCCTCGGACGTCCCCGGCTTCTTCTTCCATTCACATTCGCGTCATATATTCTCCCTACACTCCTTTCTTCGTTCATTCGCTCTACATGCCCGAACCGTTTAAGCATCCCTTTCTTAATCTCACTCATTACGCTTACATCAGCCTTGCACTATTTACGAATGTCAACATTTTTCACACGGTCATACATGGTTTTACCACACATTCGTCTCAGCGATCTTATTTCTACGGCATTCAGTCTACTTTCATCCTTCCTCTGCAAGCTCCATGCCTCACTGCCATACATCGGGGTCGGCACGGCGTACTAGGATGTTAAATAAGTGAATAATAATGTTTTTATATTTTGTTTTGTATTCATAATTTATATCTACGTGCTCTTCGTAAATAAATGAATATTGTGTGAATGTGTTCCACGAGGAAAGTGCGGTTCCACCACGAGGCAGCCGTAGCGACTAGTGACTTGCGACTGGCGGCTGGCGACTATCAACCCGCCCTTCCTAGCGAAGGAATGAGTTTTGTGACCCCGGGGCTAGAGTCCTGGACCGCTATTATTGGTGTCGCAATCCTTTTCTTCGCGCCTGACGGGTATTTGTGTTTCTCCTCGTTATTACAATCATGTTGTCTGTCGCTGGCGTTTGTTTTTTAAATAAATATTGTGTGAATGTGTTCCACGAGGAAAGTGCGGTTCTTCTACGAGGCAGCCGTAGCGACTAGCGACTAGTGACTTGCGACTGGCGGCTGGCGACTATCAACTCGCCCTTCCTAGCGAAGGAATGAGTTTTGTGACCCCGGGGCTAGAGTCCTGGACCGCTATTATTGGTGTCGCAATCCTTTTCTTCGCGCCTGACGGGTATTTGTGTTTCTCCTCGTTATTACAATCATGTTGTCTGTCGCTGGCGTTTGTTTTACCCTTAGCTTATTACTTTTACTAGTCTTACGAGATTCCTCACCTACTATTATGAACAAGTTTTCTCTTATATTTTTCTCTTAGTATCTGCACGTACTCGTATATTAGTGGGCCTATTGTGTATAACTAAAATTTCATTAAAATTCACTCACCGTCCAGACCAACCTGACAAACCAATTTCACAATATCGACATTCTTCACAATACTCTTTCAAAATATCGATCCGAAGCAATACGCACGACCACAAATTGATGCGCGAGTATAAAATGTATCGACAGCATCTCCCGTCCCGATCCTATCTTCCTCTTCCTTTCCCCCTTCATAATATTTTGTTTTTTCTTTATCTTGGTAGCTTCATAAATGAAATATCTAATGCTATTTGTTTCTTACAAATAAATCATTATCATTCGTAGGTTGCATCAAATGTATGCAATGAAGCTTAATTGCAATGCCATCGGAATGTCACGAATGACAAACACCAGCTTGGCCGGTGGAAGGCTGACTGCGGACATTTGAGGGGTGTTGTAGCAGGGAAGGGGGCGGCGGTTCACAGAAATGCCGGTGGTCATCTCCCTCTGCCTCCCCTCATTATTTAGCGTTGGGAAATATCCGTTCTGGCCGCTATTACTTTGGGCACCATTTGTCACGGAGACCGCAGCTGCCATCTCTGATCCCGAGCGGCCAAGGCGGCAGAGAGCGGACGGAGCCTGCAACCAACCAACCAACCAACCAACCTCCTGCTCATTACTGATTTCCACTTATCGATTCTGACAATCATATTGTTTTAAAATTTTATTAGTTTCTCATCACGATAATTGGGAGGCACAGTTTTAAAGTTAACCATGTATACGCCGGTTACTGCTCAACTTGGATGGCCTCATAGTTGATTTGCACAATAATATGCATCCTTATATAAACCTACCCAATTGTTATCAACCTTCATATGTTATTCATTACTACTATACACTAAATTTAAAAAAAGTGCATGTCATACTTTAATCCTGAACACTTTAAACTTTTATACTTATACTTTAAACTTTTACATCTCATATGTAATTCATTATTACTCCACACTAAATTTTAAAATAATGCGTATCATACTTTAATCTCTTATTTTTTAAACTTTTATACTCATTTTAAACTTGTACATCTCAATTGTAATTCATTATTACTCTACACTAATTTAAAAAATGCATATAATACTTTAGTATCTTATACTTTATACTTTTATTCTTCATACTTTACACTTTTACATCTCATATGTAATTCATTATTTCTCTAGAGTAAATTAAAAAATGCATATCATACCTTTAACTTATATTCTTTAAACTTGTATACTTTATATTTTAAACTTTTACATCTCATATGTAATTCATTATTAATCTACACTAATTTAAAAATGCAAATCATACTTTAGTTTTTTATACTTCAAACTTTTATTCATTTTACTTTCAAATTTTACATCTCATATGTAATTCATTCTTTCCCTACAGTAAATTTATAAAATGCATATCATACTTTAAACTTTTATACTTCCAAACTTTATACTTAAACTTTTACATCTCATACGTAATTCATTAATACTCTACAATAAATTAAAAAATGCATATCATTCTTTAAACTTTTATACTTCTATACTTTATACTTAAACTTTTACATCTCATACTTAATTCACTTATACTCTACACTAAATTTAAAAATGCATATCGTACTTTAAACTTTTATATCTCATATGTAATTCATTATTACTCTACAATACAGTACAATAATTTTTTTTTAAATGCACCATACTTTGAAAAAACAAAAAAAAAAACACAATTTTTTTTTTCTTCTTAAATTTACTCTATGAATTCTTTTATATTCTCTCATGTATACGAGTATGTATATTAATATGAACTAAACTTATCAATTTGACTGTCCTAAAACGGGATTTGTTCCTAAATAGCCTTCTTAAATATTTCTGTAAAATAATGTGTGTTTCAAATAAATATTATTATTATTATTACCTAGTCCATCGACTTTACCCGCATCATTGTCCGGTATGATTTCGTTCACTCGCACCCGCAACCCGCTTTAATATTCGTATTGTGTTTTGTAACTGCCGTGGCATTTGTATTGTGTGATCCGCAGCAGGTGAATATCGTCTGTGTTTTTTTAATGTTGAACTATTATTATTTATTTATATGCTTAGTGCATCGACGGCTAAAGAAGACGCCCGTCCTATTTTACTCCTGCATAATTGAGCAAGTATAATTATTTAAATTGTGGTAACGATAATTTATGAACCAACGCACCCAAACCAAGTCCATCAAAATTGGTTTTGAGTAAATGAGACCTTAATTTTTCTTCTTTACCAAATACTCAGATCACGAAAAAATTAATACCATTTAGGTTCAAATAGATATACTGAAATTGTGAAAATCTTTTTTACTAAGCTAATTCTGGAACTTTCAAATTAGATTTTACTAATAATACGACAGATTTTTTAGAGAACAATGAAATTGGTGGAATGGGTACTATAATAACTAGCGACTTGTGACAAATACGGCGTTTGTCGAAACTTTCTTAACTTAGGAATATAACGTTTTACTAAAAGAGGATTGAATTTTTAATACGAAAACAAAAGAATGCATTATAATCTATTCATTTTACTAGTAGATTTACAAATACCGTTAAACCAAACGGTTAGAGAAATGTAGAAACAAGAAAATAAACACTTACATACGAGTATATTTACTACAAACTATACAAAGTAAAATACTGAAATTTAACTTGCAACCTTACTGTGCAAAGTTCAGCCGGCTGGTAAAGTGACCGATAGGGTCATCTCGGTGACACCCGTAAAACTTCCGAGGTCACGTGTCCTTAAACATTCCTTCGTTAGCGCTGGGCACAAACTTCAATATGGTTAAGTTATGTTTTTTATTTTCACAGTCAGTGGGATTGTGTCGTTTTGGTTTTTTTTTGTATGAAGTATTTACTAGGGAAGCACCTTTTGGAATCTCACGTTGCTCTTAGAACGTAGTATTCAGTCGCGTGGATTTTAAACGCGGAATTTTAACAGTGTGCTGCTTATTATGTCGTTATATTATAATGCAAGTTATGTAGTCTTATGTTCTTTGAGTTCAAAAGTCTGGGGATCACTTAATGATTATTTGATTGCAGATGAGGTAGAACTTCCTCTTAATATTTGTATATTGTTAACGTTGTATAGTTTTCGCTGTCGCAGTGTACCGGTACCGGGGCAGCCAAGGAAAGCTCTTTCTCTGCTCCCCTTCCACGACAGCCTCTCAGTGGGCCCGACTTCATGTAAGCTTGTTGACACGAGACATCCCCCCTCTAGTCTGGCGCCCCTACAATGCTAAGGAAGAAATACGACTATAGATTTTCAGCACTTTATAAAATTGAATACAATAACTTTATGGGATCTCCACGAGCGGGGGAAATGTGAGTTCCTGTCAAAATGTTGTAAGTTCCTGCTTTGTTGGAGCTACTATTTTTCTTTATGATTTTTTCAGCACTGTTTGCGGCATATAATAATTGTTAGACGTTGAAACTTTAGTGGCGCCTCAGGAGAATTGTGTACACGCTTAAAGAGTTATAAAGGTCCTGATATTAAGTTTCAACTCCTCCCACTTCCTCTCACTCTCCCGCCAGCCCCTTCGACCCGCGGAGCCTTCAAGAGCCTGTGTATAGTACCTACGCCGACCAAGCAACCAACCGAACAACCATCAAACCAACAGTCAGTGTATCCTATTCCCGCTCTGCAGATGAAACGGGACTTTTCTCCGTAGAACGTTTGTCTGATTAATTTGTGCGGCCAGTCTGCGTCGAAACAGTATTGCGTACTTTGCAACAGCTTATTTATTATAAAAGTACTTACAGACCTTACCGAAGATACCAGGAGAACATTTCAATTTTCTTTTTCTTTCAATAGCCGATTAGATTGGGTCTCACAATCATCCCTTAGGCGACATTTCACAATATAGTGCACAAACATTATGCCCATAGAAATCATTAATATATATGAGGCGCTGAGAACCAGAGAAGCTTATACGCCTTTCGAATAGTTTTGAGAAAAACGCTTTTCAAGTTTTCGAAAATTTTGTAAATCCTTTCATTTCATCAATCTATCAATGATCCCAAACAAATTTAAACGACAAAAATATTACTTTTTAATCTTATAGCAATTAATATTTTTTTCTTGGTTATGGTTTTTTTAAGTAATAACCTATGCGCACTGAAAACTAACGTTTTTACCGACGTTAATATTTCAAATATTAACATTTTTTCAAAAATTACACCTCTGTTTCCATAATGGTTTAAAATGATAAATATTACGTTTTTTTACAATTATTAATTTCGTTGTCATTTGAATACAATACAAAAGTACTTTAACTTATATGAATAATTACATTTTCAAACGCTAAAGTTTAATTAGAATGAAGAAACTATAAATTAAAAGAGTGAAAATTATCCTCAAATTTGAGAAAAATAAGGAAACTAACCTGACTTTTTCGGTTCATCGTTTGACGTCGGTTGTAGGGTTTCTTCCTGGATATTGCAGAGGTCCAAAACATGAAACTTATGTTTTTTTAACAAGACTCGTTAAATATTTCAGGCGCGCGACTCACCAACTGTGAGTTCATACTAATTAGGCGGTTGAGTTCCTATGGCACATGATTTATTTCAGATTCCGCCTATGACATACAATTAACATGTTTTCTGAATTTGTCGCTGCAATATCAACCGTTGAGTCTGTGCGGCACGAAGATATTCCAGTTGTCTATAAAACTTCACACAAAGAAGAATTATTGGTCCTCAAAAATAAATGCAGAATATTTATTAAAATTCTTAAACCAAATTAAATCAAAGAACAGTTTAGATGAATAAACTATAAGTATAATCTGAGATGCTTTTTCGGTAATTGGACTTACACTGTTAAGTATTATTAATGAGACAATTGAAGAAGGAAAATTTTCACTGCCATGGAAACTATCTACTATTTTACCTATTCCAAAAGTTAAAAATACTAGAAAATGTGAGGAATTTCGGCCCATCAACACATTACCAAAATATGAACAAATACTTGTAGTGATAATAAAAGAGCAAATTTTGCATTACTTATAGATAAACACAGTATTTTATACCAAGAACAATCTGGTTTCAGATCCAATAACTCTTATGAAACAGCATAAAAACAGTGGCTGAAGAATGAAAGGAAGGAATAATTAATAACAAATTTATTTTGACAATTTTTTTGAATTTTCAATGGATATTTGAAACTATAGATAGATACTGACAAGAAAACTTAAAGACATTGGTTTCTCAAATGTAACTATAAAATTAATAGAATAATATATGAAACAACGAAAACAAGTAACAAATGTAACCAAAAAATTCTCAAAACCAATCCAGAATAATTTAGGAGTACCGCAGCGATCATCAGTCCTCGGACTTTTAATATTCATTATTTATATTAATGACATGGTAAAAGTATTTTCAATGTGCAAAGTACGATTTTTTACTGATCATAACACTGATATACATTGTACCAGACGTAATGGCTCACAAGCGAACTGCAGGGGGCAGCTGATCCCGATTTGCGGAGAGGGCTGGGAGGGGAGAAAGCACAACCTATCGTTCCCTCTGCAAGGAGGAACGATACTAACGACAAGACCTCATGTACGACTTTTGAAATTTGCAAATTTAATTCTGCATAAAAACCCAATTCATGCAGAATTATCAGTAGAGCTCGGGGCCGTGTCCGTGTGACGATCCTTGTCTGGGTCCAGTGAGAGGCAGTAGTCTGATGGGGGTCCAGGGTAAGCGGTGGTCAGAAGGAAAGAAGACGAGTAGATCACAAGTCAGAGTGGGCGGGCAGTCGAGAGAGCGGAGCGTCTTTTCAAGCAGGCGGTCGCTGTCTAATGAACAGACCGCCCAGCATATTTTAACAAAGAGATCGGGAATCGGGTTGTTTGCACACACCGAAGCAATATTTATTTTCTATTCGACCCGATTCCCTTACAAATTAGAACAATAACAACAATCTATACAAGTGGAATATAACAAATGTGAAGACGAAAATGGCCGCGTCAAAACATTGTGGGAGAGGCGAACACATCCGACACATACATAATTGGAGATAATTATGAGGAATTAATCAATATTTTGAATAATAAACTAGAAAATGTATCAAGATGGCTAAAAATAACAAACTAAAATTGAATACAAAAAAGACAAAATATATGATAATTGGACATAAGAAGACATGGAGCGAAAGCAAAATAAAAATTGTTGGTGAAATTATTGAAAATGCAAACGATGTGAAATACTTAGTAGGTATATTAGATACAAAACTTAATTTTAATAACCATGCTGAATATATCAAAAAGAAAGTTAGGAAGAATACGTCCAAAAATGTCCAGAAAGACGACACTTGCAATTTACAACTCTATTATTGCTCCACATTTTAACTACTGCTCAACGATACTTTACTTGTGTAACGACAGAGAACAGAACCAATTACAAATTCTCTAAAATCGAACAATGAGAATAATATTAAAGCGAAATAAATATTTAAAAGTAACTAAAATGTTAGAGGAATTAAATTGGTTAACAGTAAAACAAATCATTGAAGAAGATAATATTAACACGTCCCAAATGAACCACGAAACCGAAAATAAAGAGATTTCAGTCAAATCTGGGACTCGAATCCAGGACCTCTACCTATCCGGGGTAACCGCTTAACCAACTTAGCTAATAGGACCAGTTCAATTTACGCCATTTACACCGATATCGTACTTCAAGTTCAAGACTTGTTAATATTACCCTCCATTTTTATAAATCCCATATTATTGGCTGCTGTCCGTGGTTCATTTGGGATGTGTTAATATTATCTTCTTCAATGATTAAATATTACAATGAGGTTTAGAAACTTCAATAAGTTAAATGAATTGAGTAAAACAAATGCTGACATTGGACGTGTTGTTTTTTATACATAAAATCAGAAACAACTTGTTACCAATATATTACTCCAACAAAATTATTTCACGGACATTCACAGACATAATACTAGTGTTAACATATTACTATTATTATTATTATTATTGTTATTATTATTATTATTATTTTTATTATTATTATTATTTTTCCCAGTACCGAAAGATCATAACGGTAGTTCCTCGGAGCATTTTCCGTTGAAATACTGATAGAATAATGACATCATTCTCACCTGGCGGCTGTGCTCCAAAGACTGCAATCTGTTCGTTAAGATAGATTAAGGGAATCTAAGGTAATGAATGATGTGTATGTGCTGTAAATTATTAATATAATACCGTATCATAAAGTATTGAGTAAATTAAGAATGATGTGTACTGTTTTTAATGGTTTATATGTTATATTGCTTTGTTAACAACTCACTAGGAGAACCTGTATTGAGGTGTTCGCGTGTTTTTGTTGTAATATTGTATTTCTATTGCTGTGATCATTTTATGGAACTGATGTATTATATAATAATAATAACCATGTTACCCATAACAATGATTACTGCAATGTGATAGAAACAGTGATAAGTGAGCAAAAGTTATAGTTGTACATTCATCTTGGACAGTTTATGACCTTCCCTCGTCAGGACCTTAGGGTTATGTTTAATATTATTATTGTTTTTTATTTTTTTTATGTTTTAGCACTAGTTAAGTAATGTATACATAGATATTTGTGCGTGTGTTTTATGATAAGATATGTTAAGTTAGGTAAGTTATGAGATATGTTAAGGTATAATATGTTAAGGTAGATAAGTTATGATATGATATGACGTGCTATTTAAGATAGATGTTAGATAAGGTATGTTATGCAATGTCATATTATGTTATGTTAAGTTATAAGCTATATTACGTTATGTTAAGTTATAAGCAATATTATATTATGTTATGGTAAGGTACAAGTTAGTTAAGCTATGTTATATTATACTAGGTCAAGTTAAGTTTAGTATATGTTATGGGTAGTTAAGTAGTCCGTGGAAGGGAATGACGATGAGGCTCGCTATCCATCACACCGCCAACCCTTCGTTAGCGCGAAGAGGAGGAAGAAACGTGAACAATGTCGAATTGGCACGTGGAATAATCAGAGGAGGAATGGAAAGAAAGATGAATAAACTATGTGATACGATGGTAAGGAAGAGTTTGGATGTACTCTGTATAACAGAGAGTATCAAAAAGGGGAGCGGTACAATGCAACATAGTGATGCGCTCGTCATCTGGTCTGGGAGACCAGATACAGAGAGGGCTTGTCAGGGTGTTACAGCGTTACTGTCTCTTAGAATGGTAGAATGTTTGTCGCAGTATGAATGTGTAGGTCCGAGAATAATATGGATCCGATTCAAAATCGGGTTGACAAGAGTGTTTTTAGTCATATGCTATGCTCCTGTCAACTCTGAAAGCGACGAAGTGAAAGATGATTTTTGGAGTGGTGTGAGCGATGTGATGAAAGTAAAAAATAGTAGTGAAAGGATTATAATGGCAGGCATTTTCTGCCATTAATGCAATCCCGTTCGACACATGACCATTTGACAGCATGTTTACGAATAGCTATAAGTACATATGAACCACAATATGAAAAGCTTGCCGGAAATATGCAATGTCATGTCTCCAGCGCGTCCTCTGATACGAAATAAAAAATAATAGTTAATATGTACTTACAATTACATTGTTCGGATTAATAATAAAAAGATAAAATAACATATTGTTTTATTTATAAAGTAATTAGTTTTTCAGAAAATATCATTATTTTCTCTTATTAGAATAACTTAATATTGAATACTCATATGTATTATTATTATTATCTGTGTTTATTTTAAATTTAAACTTATTTTTGACTTTAAATTACTATTTTTCTTATGATCAACTAACACATACGATGTTGGTAGACCGCCGTCTATAATTTAAAAAATAGTCGATCGTAGTGGTCAAAACTTTGGCCATCCCTGGCCTATCTTAACAAACGGATTGCAATCTTTGGAGCACAGACGTCAAGTGGGAATGCGGTCCTTGTTCTACCGGTCTTCTAATGGAGGATGCTCTGAGGAACTAGCGTCATTTTTACCTTCGGCACCGGTGCATAGTAGGGTAACACGCCAAACGCGCGCCCAACATTTGCACACGGTTGACATTTATCACACAAGAACGGGTTGCTTCTATTACTCGTTCTTGTGTTCAATATCTCGGCTGTGGAATGATTTACCGCCCCCTATGTTTCCTCCTTCCCACCGCATGGATCTCTTCAAGACCCTATTTCACTCCTTCCTATAGTCTAAAAGACCCTCCACACAGCATCCCCAAAGATAATATATGCCTTGAGGGAGATTATTGGATTACCGTAAAAAAAAGCCCAAATTACTTGTACAGCTGTTAGTATAATTCGCAGTACGCGCACATTACCCCAAATTATTTTTACCGCCGTTAGTATAATTCGCAGTAAGCGCGCATTACTCCAACTTATGTTGTCCAACGTATGCAATTGGTCATAAATATGTATTAGTTTTAAATACGTATAAGGTTTATATTCTACATATACCTACTTAAGTCTAAACTGTATGTCACTAGTTATAACTTTTAGTTGTAAGTCACTAGCAATAAGCCATAGATGTAAGTTACTAATTATAAGTCTCAGTAGTTAATCCCTAGCCATAAGTCTTAGCTGTAAGTCAACAGTTATAAGTCTTACCTTTAAGCCATTAGTAATAAATTTTAGCTGTAAGGTATTGGTTGTACGTCAAGTGATATGTTATATAAATTGATTGTAAAGCGCCCGTGAGGTGATTTTCCCACGAAGACGGCGCTATAGAAGTAATCCAAATATTATTATTATTATTATTAATATTCTGAGAGTCTGAGAAGAGGTGAATAAAAAAAATTATTTACTTCTTATTGCACAACCAACTGAAAGATGTGCTTTCCGGGAGAGTGTCCTATATTCTGAGTTATTCGGGCACGACCGACTGAAGAGAATGTCGTCCTCCCCGAGAATGTGTTCAATATCGTCTGAGATGGGAGTTATTAAATTGCCAAATGGATGTATTTTCATTTGCACTCCTCGGGAATGTAGGTATTTTATACGACGCGAGTTATAAAGGCATGTCCGACAGAAGAAATGTAAGCAACATTTTCAGTTTTCCTCCCCGAGAATGTGTTCAATATCGTCTGAGATGGGAGTTATTAAATTGTCAAATGGATGTATTTTCATTTGCACTCCTCGGGAATGTAGGTATTTTATACGACGCGAGTTATAAAGGCATGGCCGACAGAAGAAATGTAAGCAACATTTTCAGTTTTCCTACCCGAGAACATGTCTAATATCGCGAAAGTTATTACAAAAGTTATCGCTGACTGATGGAATTACCTTGAATTGTGAACAACCCGGTAGGCATCAAATGAACGGATTTTCTGCGTCTGGAATTTTATGAGAATTTGCATATTCTGAAATTTAATACAGTAAAAAAAGTAGATTACGCCCACCGTGATGAGGATTTCGCGTGACTCATGCTAACGATACAGCTGGGGGATTATCCCCTTTTCTAACAAATGGCTCTTAAATATGGACTTAGGTACTTTCAAACATACCTCCCCAAGACTGTACAGGAACATACCTATATCCGAGCTGCGTTCAATATAACTAACGTGTTATTTGTATTTAATTACTCAAGAAATAGACATGGCTGACGTGCGCGTACTGCGAATTATAATAACGGCTGTACAAGTAAGTTGGAGTAATGTGCGCGTACTGCGAATTATACTAACGGCTGTACAAGTAAGTTGGGCTAATGTGCGCGTACTGCGAATTATACTAACGGCTGTACAAGTAAGTTGGGCTAATGTGCGCGTACTGCGAATTATACTAACGGCTGTACAGGTAAGTTGGGCTAATGTGCGCGTACGGCGAATTATACTAACGGCTGTACAAGTAAGTTGGGCTAATGTGCGCTTACTGCGAATTATACTAACGGCGGTAAAAATAATTTGGGGTAATGTGCGCGTACTGCGAATTATACTAACAGCTGTAAAAGTAATTTGGGCAATTTTGTTTTTTACGGTTATTCAATAATTTCCCTCGAGGCCTATATTATCTTATGGGATGCTGTGTGGAGGGTCTTTTATAGGAAAGGAAGGGAAGGATTTAAATTGGGCCTTTAAGAGATCCATGCTGTGGGAGGGAGGAAACACAGGGGGCGGCAAATCATTCCGCAGCCGAGCTGTTAAACGCAAGAACGAGTCGTAGAAGCGACCCGTTCTTATGTGACAAATTTCAACCGTGTGCAAATGTTTGGCCCGCGTTTGGCGTGTTTCCCTACTATCCACCGGTGCCGAAGGTAAAAATGGAAGGACGAGTGCACTCTTTCAGGGCACTTCCCGCCACCGCATGGGAAGCCTATGGTGCAGAGTACGCCAATCCAAGAATACCATCACTACTGCTGCGGCTGCATTTATGGAGTCTTCCCTGACGGCCCTTTGGAGACGGGCTTTGTGAACTTGTTAATTTTTTTTCTCTCCTACTTTTTTTTAATTTTTTTTTTTATTGTATAATATTAATTATATACAGTGGGAACTTATACCCGCTAAGCCTCTGCAAGTAGCTTGTCAGCAGGAGTTTATTTCAACAATATAATATAATACAACAATAAATTACAATCATCATACAAATGTAGGGCAAAATTATTATATTTAGGCACATGCATCTTGTGCTGTACATAAGTTGAGAAAAAAAATTAAAGAGAAAAAATAATGGTAAAAGCATTACAGATTTGTTATTGAGATACTAGAGTCCAATCTTATAACACCGATTTAAATAATATTATAAAAATGTCAATATCATAAAAAATATCAAAATTATAAAAGTACCAATATTATAAAAGTATCAATATTATAAAAATATCAATATTATAAAAACATCAATACTTTTAAAAATATCAACATTATAAAACATTCATATTACAAAAATATAACTATTACGTAAATATCAGAAATATCAAAGCATCTGTAAGTATTAAATAGATTAAGAAATAATTTAAAAGATATATACATAAAACAGCAGTACAGGTTGGTTACAATGAGGATAGACTTAAATATAATAGTAACACCGTAACAGTAAGTACACCAGATATCTAGGAGCTATACAACCATGGAGACCGTCATATTTGTTACCATCAATACACAAGGTTACTTTCCAAAAGCCAACACTTTAACATCAGTGAGAATTTCATCATAGGACAATTGTTTTTAAATTCGTACGGCAATTTGTTAAATATAAATGGTACAATGTATTCAAGGGTTCGTTGACCATATTTATTTTGAAATATTGGCACCATCATTCCTATATTTTGTGTGAAACGTGTATTGTGTACATGATCCACCACTGCCTTATACGGACTTTCAGATATATGTTGCAGTAGAATTTTATGCCACAAAATACCACGAACAGTTAATACATTAATTGATTTGTACATGATATCAATGCCTCGCCTTTGGTTAAAAACTGTTTTACTTACTAACAATTTTACCATGGCGTTTTGAATCAGCTGTAAATGTTTTATGTTGGTCTTACAGGAGTGTCCCAAAGAAGTTATACCATACCTTATAGTCGATTCTGCTAGAGACAAATAAATTAGTTTCATAGTTTTTATAGGCACGTATAATTTTATCTTGTGGAGTCTTCCTACAATGGCTCGAAGTCGCTTACAGAGGTTGGAAATTTGTACGTCCCATTTCATATTACAATCCACCGTTACACCTAGATACACGTACTGGTTGACTAATTCGATACTTGTACACGCGCAGGGCTGTTTGGTATTATTGTGAATGCAATTAAATGAATGGGATATGATTACAGGTGCCTCTCTGTACCTTGCATGCGGGGATCTTATATGCATCAATTTCGTTTTTTTAGCATTGATTATTAGACCAGAGTCATGTGACCATTTTAATAAAGAAATAAAGTCTACCTGTAACAATTTTATTGCAGTATCCAAATTTTCATGGGATATTATAAGTGCTGTATCATCAGCATATACATAATGTTTAACAAACGAGAATATTTTGTTCATAAGTGATACAAAGATAATATAGAGCGTTGGACCTAAAATTGACCCTTGTGGAACTCCTGTTTTGACATTTCTTCTTTTACTAAATTTGTCTGATATTTTTACCTGGATTTGGCGGTTGGTTAGGAAGTTTTTGAATAGTTTGAGAAAGTTTCCTCTTACCCCTATTGCCTCCAAAATATTTAACAATTTCATCGGGTCTATAGTATCAAATGCCTTTGAATTGTCTATAAACAGTACCAAAACATGTCTTTTATTATTCAGTTCATTATTTATATAGTTAGAGAAATCCTGAAGTAACATTTCAGTACTTTTTTTTTGAAAACCAAATTGATTAGGGATCTAAGTATTTGGTTAGTTTTAAAGATATGTATTTTTCAAGAATCTTTTCTAGAGCGGGTAATATACTAATCGGTCTATAGTTTTCTATATCAGTATGTTTCCCATTTTTGTAAATAGGTCTGATAATACTACATTTGAGTTCATCTGGTATCACAGCTTGTGTTAAAATTGTGTTGATCAGATGGGTTAATATAGGACCCAAAATATCTATGTGTCTTTTTATGTCAAACATTCGGATATTATCTATGCCAGGGGACTTTGAATTTTCGAGAAGTTTGACTATACTCAGTATGTCTGCGAGTGTTGCTCGTGGTATATACAAACTTTGCGGTGACTCTATCGGTACAATATTTGACGCCTTAAAATCACATTTATGAACCATTCAGGCTATGTTATCTGAAAAATAATTAACAAATTGGTTTGTAACATTTTCCGCAGATTGATTTTTTAACATAAACCTACTAATTACATCGTCACAGTTACTCTTTGTCCTACGTCCTAGAATTTTATTTATTTCATCCCATGTTTTTTGATATCTGAAAAATTATTCTTAAATTTATCATTGAAAAAGGTTGTTTTACTTTTTATTATTAATTTAGTAACAAAATTACGAAAAGATTTGTATTGTTTTTCATAAATTGCATTTGTTGGGGAGCTTTTCCACCGCTTAAATAAAGAATCTCGTTTTTTAATGTGTGATAGAAGATCTTCTGTCATCCATTCTTTTATAATCCAAGGTCTTGCATTGGGTTTTACATCTATAAATATTTTACTATTTTCATATACTTCGTTAAACTTGCTTTTTATTTGACTATATAAATTATTGCAATCATTTGTCTGAAGCAAAGCATTCCAGTTATAATTTCTAATTGAAAAATCTATTCGTTTTTGAGATAAAATTGAGACTTTCCGCCCTTTATTTGTAGGCCGTTTATTAGTTTTATAGTACGGAATGTTCACAGCTGTTGCAAAGTGGTCTGCAATGATGAAGTCACAAACACATGCGTAGAGTATGTCAGTTTCTTTGTGTTTGCTATTATATCTAACAAAAATATGATCCAAACATGTTCGTGTCATTTTACTATTTGCTATAGCTTCCCTTGTAACGTCGTTTATACATTTTGTAAAATAGTTATTTGAAAGAGCATTTTCATAGTGAATAATCACAGGATCTATATAATTTAACAAATCAATATTTATGTCACCAAATATTAGCATATTTTCATTAGGGTTTGAACATTTTGTTAATATTGATGAAAGTTCATTGATAAATGATTGTTTACTAAGATTTGGTGGTCTATATATTGCTAGTACATTGAGTATAGAATTATTTGGTAATGTTATTATACAGGAAATATTCTCGAACAACTTTGTTTCAAGTAAATTTTGGGTGAAAGGTAAAGTATCCCGAATATACAAGGTTATACCCCCTCCAGATTTGGATGTGCGACAGTAACTAATGCTACTGTAACCGGGAATTTCGAAAAGACAAGTATGTTCCTTTTATTGAAGTTTCACATAGCATTAGGATATCTATATTATTCCAACAATTTTGGAGGTTAGCATGTAAAACATCCCAGTATTTAGATATGGATCGAATGTTTAGTTGAACACAAGTAAAATTACCTATATTATGGCCAATTTTATGTTCTTCCGTCCACTGTTTCAAGTCATTAGTCCTCGTGTAGATAACATCACCGTCGTCATCAATGTATTTATACGCCATAATCGATGGTGGCAAAGTCCTTGGAAAGAGCAGCTTTATAAGCTGGGCAGGTGTCCTTGTCTCCAGTCGAATGTCCAGCGGGCTTGCCAAACCTGGTACAGGTGGCACATACTGGCTTGGCGGCAGCTTTTGGGCAATCTGTCCTGGCATGACCTTCACCTGCACAATGTTCACATCTTTGCTGGTCCTTGCAGAACTTGAAGGAATGTCCGATCATTTGGCACTTGGAACACACTGTAAGCCCAATAAAGTCACGAACGCGGCACACATTCCAGTCAACAAAGACCTTTCCTTGCTTCACCAGCACGTGACGTAGATGGGCAGGCACCTCGTAGACCCGGTGGCATGTCGATCCTGTCCGAGCACCAGCTAGATGACTTAGCTTGCACGTTTTCACTGTGGGTTCTAAGTCTGCGTTTTCCTGGATTCCCGTTTAGGCACTCCTGAGAAAACACTCATCTGTAAGGTCCCGAGGAACATTAAAAAAGATCACTCGTGGATGTCGTTTAGTGGGTAGTCGGGCACTTAGAGTAGCCGAGTTTGCTAGACATGGGGTTTTGAGTATTTTTTCCCGGTCTTCCCGCGTAGCGGTTTGGATAACTATGCCTTTGTTACGGATGTTCCTTATACCCGTAACGCGGATTCCATGCTCAGATGGTCGTAAGACGTCCTTCAGGAGCTGCTTCGTTTCGTCGCTATCCTTAGCCGAAGCCAACTTAATTAACTTAATTAAACAGTTTAATTTTTGTCCCCTGAAGATGCTTATGTTAAGCGAAACCGGTCGGTCATAATAACATTAAATAAAATTCTCCTGGTTATAAACAAAGTTATTGTTTTATTTTCATTAAATATGTCTAACCACAAAGTGACTGCTTTCTATCAAAAAAAAAACTTATTTTGCATATTTTACTAAGAAATCTTTTTCAATTATGTTTTTCTTTTCTTGTTCTTACTTTACATACCTATGGTTATTTATTTGTTTGTGTTATGTACACTAATGGAACGTATTGCATCGCACTACCCCTGCACCTTCTGGAGTAAACAACTATTATTGTTATTATTGTAACAATTTGACGATAATATATATATATATATAAAACAATTGTACTTTCTAATTATTTAAATTAAAATAATATCGACAACTAAAAACAAAACAAAAAAGCAATAGATATAAAATTACAGTGAAAGTGTAAATGTGTAACAGTACTAAAGCAATACAGAAAGAATAGCATGTTTTATTTCACAAGGTCTTCAATTTCCTATCGGTACTGCTCATACTGATCTCCTCAACGCGGCATTCCATAACACTGCAACAACGTTGATGTACTTTACATTAAATCAATGCTTCACAATCGATTAATCTTATTACTTAATTGTCTATAAATGAATTCAAAATTACTTTGTGAACACCACTATATTAATATATACATATCAACATTTTTCAAAAGCGATGCTATCCTCACCAGGAATATGCAGAATAGTACACAATACACAATAATCTAAGAATAGACAAATTATAAACCTAAACAAAAATTGATTAAAGTAGGTAATGATTATAAACATTGAATAACAAATTTATATTAGAAATTTTAAAAAAAAGTTATTTTTATTATTAATATTAAAATGAAAATAAATTCAAGTATTTGAAATAAAAAAAAATATATATATTTAATTGACTATTAACACGTTTTCATTTGAAGTGATTGCTCGTGTTGCAATATCTGGCGGACAATATTTTATAATATATTGGTTTTGATTGTTTTTAGAACGGTTTGTCATTTTAGAATGAAATGTTAATTATTTATTCTGTTTTTCTTTGTTTCAGGTAAGCTCGATGTACATCACGAATAGCGGACCGGGAGTTGTGCGGAATGACGTCAAATACTTCCGTGAGTAAACCAAACTTGATCAAAAAGATGTTTTTATTTACTGTAAATAACTAAATGTGTAAACAATAAAGTAAAAATGTTTACATATAATAAAAACTTCTTTTTTTAAGATAATTTTATAAATATTCTCCAGTTCTAAAAATTATAAATATTTTAATTATATACCAACTCTTCTAATAAATGTAACACCAATAGAAAAGGAGGATAAAATAGCATCTTAAAAATCGTATCATCTTTGAGTTTAAATTTTCTATTAAACTGTGTTCATCATTTTCTGTAACTGTTTGTACATAATTAGATAAAGAAGAGGGTGTAATATTTGTACAGCGCCATTTAGGTGATTTTTCACAAAGACGGCGCTATACAAATCATCAAATTATTATTATTATCATTGTAGTAATAATAATAACATACCATTTATTCAGCGCAGTTTTGTGATATTTCACTTGACGTGCGCTTGTAACTACTCTTATTATCATAAATGAAATTGACTTCGGTGTCTATTAAATACATGGTAATAATAATAACATACCATTTATACAGCGCAGTTTTGTGATATTTCACTTGACGTGCGCTTGTAACTACTCTTATTATCATAAATGAAATTGACTTCGGTGTCAATTAAATAGATGGTAATAATAATAACATACCATTTATACAGCGCAGTTTTGTGATATTTCACTTGACGTGCGCTTGTAACTACTAGTATTATCATAAATGAAGTTGACTTCGGTGTCAATTAAATACATAGTAATAATAATAACATACCATTTATACAGCGCAGTTTTGTGATATTTCACTTGACGTGCGCTTGTAACTACTAGTATTATCATAAATGAAGTTGACTTCGGTGTCTATTAAATACATAGTAATAATAATAACATACCATTTATACAGCACCAGTTTTGTGATATTTCACTTGACGTGCGCTTGTAACTACTAGTATTATCATAAATGAAGTTGACTTCGGTGTCAATTAAATACATAGTAATAATAATAACATACCATTTATACAGCGCAGTTTTGTGATATTTCACTTGACGTGCGCTTGTAACTACTAGTATTATGATAAATGAAGTTGACTTCGGTGTCAATTAAATACATAGTAATAATAATAACATACCATTTATACAGCGCAGTTTTGTGATATTTCACTTGACGTGCGCTTGTAACTACTAGTATTATCATAAATGAAGTTGACTTCAGTGTCAATTAAATACATAGTAATAATAATAACATACCATTTATACAGCGCAGTTTTGTGATATTTCACTTGACCTGCGCTTGTAACTACTCTTATTATCATAAATTAAATTGACTTCGGTGTCAATTAAATACATAGTAATAATAATAACATACCATTTATACAGCGCAGTTTTGTGATATTTCACTTGACGTGCGCTTGTAACTACTAGTATTATCATAAATGAAGTTGACTTCGGTGTCTATTAAATACATAGTAATAATAATAACATACCATTTATTCAGCGCAGTTTTGTGATATTTCACTTGACGTGCGCTTGTAACTACTCTTATTATCATAAATGAAATTGACTTCGGTGTCTATTAAATACATGGTAATAATAATAACATACCATTTATACAGCGCAGTTTTGTGATATTTCACTTGACGCGTGCGCTTGTAACTACTCTTATTATCATAAATAGAAGTGACTTCGGTGTCAATTAAATACATAAATAATAATAATAACATACCATTTTATACAGCGCAGTTTTGTGATATTTCACTTGACGTGCGCTTGTAACTACTAGTATTATCATAAATGAAGTTGACTTCGGTGTCAATTAAATACATAGTAATAATAATAACATACCATTTATTCAGCGCAGTTTTGTGATATTTCACTTGACGTGCGCTTGTAACTACTCTTATTATCATAAATTAAATTGACTTCGGTGTCAATTAAATACATAGTAATAATAATAACATACCATTTATACAGCGCAGTTTTGTGATATTTCACTTGACGTGCGCTTGTAACTACTCTTATTATCATAAATGAAATTGACTTCGGTGTCTATTAAATACATGGTAATAATAATAACATACCATTTATACAGCGCAGTTTTGTGATATTTCACTTGACGTGCGCTTGTAACTACTAGTATTATCATAAATGAAGTTGACTTCGGTGTCAATTAAATACATAGTAATAATAATAACATACCATTTATTCAGCGCAGTTTTGTGATATTTCACTTGACGTGCGCTTGTAACTACTAGTATTATCATAAATGAAGTTGACTTCGGCGTCTATTAAATCCATACTAGTAATATTGTTTTTTTTGTTGACTTTTTCATAAATACACAACACACAATTATTTAAACCATGTGTTAAACATAACGTTTAAAACAATCATAAAGATTTACAGAGATTAACAAAGATTTTCAACAAAATGTGGGGAAAGGATCGCATCAATGTAACAAATTATCATTCACACGTAACAAAATCAAAATTTATTTTATTTACGCTTTAGTAGAATCTCTTCGAGACCTCGGGGTAATAGTGGATGTGAAACTAAATTTTATCAAGCCAATAAAATGCTTCGATTTATAATTCGTCTTTCAAAACCTTTTCGCAACATAAAGACTCTGTACTCTCTTTCCACCGCGTATATTGCACACCGCTATGGACACCTTTATACCAAGCCAATATTGAAAGAATCGAAGGCATTCAACGTGAATTAGTTAAGCATATAAATTTCATGAACACTTTGTAAATAATACCGAATCCTTAAAATTCCATAACTTCATCACGTTCCAAACGCGACGCTTAATATTTGATAAAATCTTGTTATTTAAAATTATGATTAAGGGCCTGGACTCCCCAGAGCTCATTAACTTTATAAACATTCATATACAGCCAAGACCAACCCGACAAACCGATTTTTTTTTCTCCCCATGCAGGACCAATCTTGGGATAAATTCTCCAATTCCCCGTATTTCTGCGCAATATAACGAACAATTTCACATTATCGACATTCTTCTAAATACCCTTTCAAAATATCGAACCGTTTTAATACGTACGACCACAAATTGATGCACCAATATAAAATGTATTGAGAACATCTCCTGTTCCGATCCTATCTTCCTCTTTCTCTCCCCCCCTTTGTTCTTATTTTGTTTTCTCTTTATCTTTAAAGCTTCATAAATAAAATTTCTGCATTTAACTACTGGTAGCACAAGAAACTCTGTTGGCTACCTTTTGTTAAACTTCGTTTGTATATATATTTGTATTAAAAGCTGTTTGTTTCTTACAATTAAATGAATCATGGGGACAGATTATTTTTAGAATCAATAGATTGAAGGGAATATTCAACATTAATTAGTATGAGTTGAATAAGGGTAGGTAAATGTGACCATAAATGATTGTTGGTCTCTCTCAATTTATGTAACGGCTTTCCAGGTCTTGCCTGGCCGTGTAGACTATAAACTGTAGACTGTATACTGTAGACTGTAGAGCAGGTAACAAATCGAAATTGAAAAAATATACAAGTGATGCATATTATACAGAATAACAATGAAACAACAATGTTAAAATATATGTAACGTAAATACTGACCCCGCTTATAAAGGCACCACTTCCATTGTCTACGAATAGATTTGAGGAAATGTCTATGGGAGACATCTGACGGAAGAGGGGGGCAAAAAAGGCAAGATGGCGCCGGACGTGACTTGACACGGCGGACAGAGCCGGGAGTTTTTTGAAAAGGGAGTTAAATGTTTAAATTGTGCTGTGATTAACATTCGCCAACGAGCACCATGTACCCGAAGTGGGTAGGATGGTCCTATAATTACGGATGGTGACTTGGAGTGACAAAAGTCCAATTGCGCGTGCAGGAGCGCTGGATTTCAAAAAACCATGCCAATGATGACCGGGCAATAACGACATTTGTACGGAGCGAAAGGTACCATCTTCTCGTATTGTTTATTGGATTCTACGGATGAAGTTTGCTGTGGCGGATGGCGCTGCCGTGAGACGTCCCAGATCTCGCGGATGGTGTATGGAGGAATCGACAATCATCGGGACAAGCGCGGCCCTCCCTGGTGCAGAAGACGAGATGCCGTCCACAAGAGCCATCCTAAATATTTTAATACATTTCGTTGTAGTTTTAATCCTCCTCTCTACTCTTTTACGGTAACGACAATGTTACATTTAGTATACCAATAAACCTCATGTTTTATCAATACCAGGGTTTTATTTCTGTATCAGGAAATACATTCCGCTTCCCGTGCTTCATACATCAATTTCAGCCATGAATCCTGAGAGATAGAGTCGAGCATTTAAACATACTAGGGAAATTGTTGCATATAATAATATGTTCATATTAACATATTTAACATTTGGTCTCGTACTTAAGCTACAAGGTTATCAATATTGGGGTCGACATTACTTTAAGAAATTAACATAGGATTTTTGTCCGTTATCCGTTTTCGAATAATTGATTTATTGTGTTGTATTCTCAAAGAAAACTGTTTCCATAAAGTCAGGCAAATTCTTTTATTTTTTTCTGATATTATTTTCATGATTATTGTGTCATTATCTAATTTCTATATATAAAAATGAATGATTGTCTGGGTCTCTTCGATTTTCTCTAACATTACTCGACCGGCATCGCTGACTTATTCACAGCTTATTCTTATTAGTGCCGGGAAGATTTAGAGAGTAGTTGAGTGAAATACAATATGTAAAACTGTTGCTAAAACGCTTTAAAAGTAGTATGAAAAACATTGAAACCACTATGCTGTATTGAGGTTAGCCCATAGATATACCACTCTGGTTAGCCACAGATTACACATTCAAAAGAAAGGGTTTGTTTGGTAGAATATTTTCAAAATGAAAACACAAGTAGGTACCTACTTAAGAACTTTATTATTTAGATATGTTTTGAAAAAGTAAATGGAATGAAATAAAATTTTAAAATGAATATTTTTTTATTTGGAGATAGTAATAGTCGTCACAAGGCATCACGTTCACCAAACAGCAAGCAAGAATTTACAACTTCATAACTTTATAAAAAAAAAATAGTAATTACATAATACTGTTTACAAATGTTGAAAGTTATATCTATATTATATCTTGGTGCTATTGAATATGGCACGGTGACGATATCTATATATTTTTTATTATATTATTTATATAGGAATTACGAAAAATCTCAATAAAACGCAGACACGTTCGATGTTTCGAAGAAACTCAATGACTTTTGGTACGATTGAAACTCGACACACCCTCGGGCAGTAGGTTGCTCACACGTGCTGTGGAATGTGCGCAGTACCCCAGCGCACCGGCGGAGCCACTCGATGTGACAAAAACCAGCGCCGGTTGATTTTTTCGCTCGACTTGTCTTGTTATTACAAGTTACATGGGATCGCTTTAATCCCTTTAGCCAGTCAGTGAGCCCGCCACGGGGCGGGGGCGGGGGCGGGAGGTAGAGGTAGAGGAGGGCAGGCCGGGAGGGCGGAGAACCGCCGGATTAGTGTATCGGCGGCCGACCGATCCTGTTATCCGTCACGCCAGATGGCGCTAGAATGACTAATCCGGACACACTTCTCATTGCGGCTCCATCCACTTCTCGTGTAATATGCATACTCGTGCACACTTCGCCGTACCTACGCGTATCTAATCATTATACAATATTATTAATTGCTTGAAACTAAATGCAAAATTATGTTTTTGATATGTTTTTGTGTAACTAAATAATGTTTTTTATTTTCTTCAAAAGATCCGTATTCACTTTGTGGCGACATTAATAAAAGATTTAAAATTTATTTTGTATTCACCACTTAATATACACATATCTACATGTCTCGAAAGCGATGCTTTCTTCATCAGGAATATATAGAATACTAAAATATAATAATGTACAAGTATATTGTAAAGTAACAAGTAAAGCACATTGGAGGACCAGTGTAAAGTGACGATCCCCACTCTAGGGCGGCAGTGCAAAGTAGGCAGAAAGGCCCCTCGCTGGGAACCAGTGTAAAAGAAACAGGTTAGGTTAAACTCACCTAGAAACCAGGCGAGAGGCGCCTGACTCCAAGCTTACCTGGTAGCTCAGTGGATAAAGTAACCTCTCTTCTGTAGTCGTGAGTTGGCGGCAGCCTCATGCCGGCCCAGAGGAAAAAGGTACTCAACTACCAAAGAAAAGATCTGCATCTTCTAGTCAAGGTTTATTTACCGGAGTGCAATTACAGTTTGTACATATGGGGAATCGTACACTAACAATTGGCAACATACACCCTATCTATTAAACTAAAATTCTCTCTCTCTAGTACCATTAAAATCGGGCAAGTTACTTTGAAACATAGTTATTTACAGCACAGCAAAAAGAGGACATACGTACAGCTTACATTGGGGCACCGGTCGGGATCGAGACATCTCCAGGCGGGAACGGTGTCTTCATATTACTGCACAAACCCGGTCCACTATTTAGGGACCTCACAAGTAAATGGTTAACAGTAATTAGGACTTTTAAATTACGGTAACAAGACGCCATTGTAAACGGTAGCCAGCGCAGGAACGCCTGTCGATGACACAAGCTCTGCGTTCGGCGGCCGTTCGGAATCTTTCTCTGGGGCCAAAATGGCGTTGCTCTCCCGGCAAGCCCGCGCCGGATGGAGGGTGGAAGTGTGCTCGGTATTTCTCTCGCGAGCCGCGTGATTCTAAGGCTAGGAGGAATTGTCGCTCCGGTCGTGGAGCCCGGAACCATAAATGAACCAATAAACGGCTAGATGTCTATGCACGACAGACTAGAAGCGTCTTAACTGTCGTGAATTCGTTACATAACAATATATGTATATATAATAATAGCAATATTTATATATATTGTTTTCTATGTTTATCATTTGTCTATGTTATCATTATTATTTTTTAGTATTCTATAAATTCCTGATGTAGATATATGTACATATTAATAAAGTGGTGAATACAAAATAAGTTTTAATTAATTTTTAAATAATATTTTCATTCACAAATGTATAATTACTTTCATAATAATAATAATCGGATGCTTTGTATAGCGCCGTTTTAGTAGGTGCTGTTCAAATATCAGTTCATATTCTCTATCTAATGGCAGCTAGATAGAGAATATGAATAGGGACAAATAATACAGACATCCTGTAAAGACAATAAATTATTGTTCAAAAATAGCTGACAGGTCGCTTCATATGAACAGTTTTATTAAAAAAATTATGCTTATACAAATTATGATTTTTACAGTTGGTATTTTATCCTCCTTTTCTATTGAAGTTACATTTATTACAAGATTGGTGGCACAAGAAGAGTTGGTGTTTATTTGAAATATTTATAATATTTAGTACTGGGGAATATCTATAAAATGACCTGAAAAAGCTTAAGAAGTTATTAGTAGATATTTAATTTTTTACACAGTTAGTTATTTACAGTGTTGCGGGCTGTGGACGTATTTGCGCACCGGTGCGTGATTTTTTTTTACTTATTTATAAGTGGTAAGTACTAACCGGCTAGCGTAGCTAAGCAATTTACCTGTGCATTTCTTCCATTTATGGATATGATTGCTGAAAAGATGAGTATAAGTTTAGGTCTGAATTCTGTCGAGTCTTTGATAATTCTTCATATCATGCGGCAGTTCATTCCAGGCTTTAGGTCCTGATACTCCGAAAGCACGATCACCAAACTTGGAAACAGGTGTGCTGTCGCTGCTGACCTAAAAGGGATTGTCGTAATGGTACTTTATAGTGTTATCTTCTTTTTCTTCTATTATATAAAGAAGAATCCCGGGCGGGCGGTATCTGTTTGTTTTGTATAAATAAACCTACAGTTTTATTCCGAGCATAATGAAATTTTGCACACTTAACCTTCGAAACAAGAGGAAGGTAACTGTATACATAAGAAATAAATCGGGGTCTTTGAATTAATTCGTAACGATGGTACATTTTTTATAATATTTGAAATTTTAATGCCAGTGTTAGGGAGCACGTAAGGTGTTTAAGTAATAATAATTGTTCTGAATTTACTAACCATATTTTAAAAACAAATCATTCTTTTGACATAAATAAAGGTTTAAAATTTTTACATACTAATACAATTGGTTTACACTTAGATAAATTTGAAATTTTAGAAAGTCAATGAAATATTATTAATCTTCTTTTTTTTTAAAATGGCCATCTTTTAGATTTACTTTCTCATTGATACCTATTGTAACACTTTCACTGGTTTGTTATTCAGGGAATGTCAAATAATAGTCTGTAAATGTGCATATAACTGTTTATTGGTGATTTTAGCACAAGTTCACGTTATATAAGGTTGTATTATATCTTTCCTCCTTCGAGCGAGGGTTAGGCGGAAGTTTCCGTGAAATCATTCCCGCCTTCTCGGCCGGCATCTTTCTTCTTCTTCTAATTGTATTCCATTGCTGGCCATGTATATCGGCATTACACTTTATTTGGATCATGTAATTGACTACCAGGCGCGGTCCGTCCATACATGCTGTGGATGCTCCGCTTCCCCTATGTTTTAGTGTCAAACAGCTTTTCATTTTTTTCCTTTGTGTAACAAAGATTTTTTCTAACCGTAAACAGCGCTACTGCACTACTGCACTACTGCACTACTGCACTACTGCACTACTGCACTACTGCACTACTGCAACACCGTCCCGTCCTCCGTAGAAATTTAACACACACAACGACATGACACACGGACCAAGCCAAAATTCTTACACATTCTCAATGCTCGAATATCTATGCGCGGAAACACACAGATGGTACAGTGTGGATGCCGTGAATGCTATGTTCTATTTCGTATTCCTTAAGTACGAAAAACACTTTGGCACATGCGCATTAAGTCCTGCCTTCCAATATCGTAGAACACCGCATACGATTTTGATAAGAGCTTTCAAAGGGCAAAAACGACTAATGCCTATGGGCATAATGCACAGAATAGCATACTTATTTCGAGCCGGTGGATTGTTTTTAGAACGATTAGACAATTGTTTGCGTGACGTATTTTTGACAGTTTGGCTTGAATAACTGAAGCCGGGATATTGAAACATTGGATATCCTTCGATTACCTATTTATTTCATTATTTAAATAAAAAAATATATACAGAAAATAACATGGATACTTCACCGACTCCCATTTCGAACATGACATCAAGAAATAAATTAGAAGGACCGTAAAATCGAGCTCAAGTTTAATTAAATGAAAACTCAGGTGCTGCGTCGTGGATTTTTTGTTATACGACGTTTAAGATATTTTGGATCTCTAATATTGCGGAGCATAAATGATTTATATAGCTAAATAGACAGACTATTTTTATCAGTAATTGCTTCTAGTTCATGGGCTAGTTTGTAGATTTGTACATTACATTTGATAGTAGGTATATACTGATTGTCAAGCATCCCTTCTACAAAGAGTCACCGACCGCCACTGTTAACTACCGCCACTGTTAACTACCGCCACTGTTAACAAATTTAATGTTGGCGACTATGTCAGAACTAATAGTTACCTAGCCCAGTATGATTGGTCATCTCTCTTTTGCAATGCTAATATTAACGATGCTGTACTTAAATTTAACAAATGTTTATCTGATGCTGTAAGTTTGTTTGTTCCAAGGGGAATCTACTCCAAACACAAGTTTCCTAAATGGTTCAGCACTGAGCTGAAGCAGTTGATATTTGAAAAAAAGAACACTCACAAATTATTTAAAGATTCTGGCAACTTAATGCACTATCAAAACTTTAGTCAACTGAGAGAATTGTCTAAAATAGAATCAGTCGAGTGCTACAAATCCTTCATAGAAGTTACTGAGTCCAAATTAAACCCAAAACAATTTTGGCAATTTGTGACCCAAAAACGTTCTGAAAATGATATCCCTTCAAATATGTATTATAATGAAACTCGTGCAACAAATGGACTTGACATAGCTAACCTCTTTGCGAAACACTTCTCGCCTGTTTATTGTAATAAATCGGGCACCATCCCCTCACACAATTATACATAAAATATCGACTTGAATATTTGTCAAATCTCACTTGTAGATGTTTTCTATTCTTTAAATAATCTTTCTAGGAAGGTAAGTATGGCCAGCCCTGATGGAATTCCCGAAATTTTATGTAAAGGATGTAAATATACTTTTTCTAAGCCACTTTGTATCTTATATAACTTATCCCTCTCATCTGACTCATTTCCCGACTCCTGAAAAATTTCATATATTAGACCTGTTTTTAAGTCTGGTAACAAGGCGAACATCGGAAACTACAGGCTAATATTGATTATATCCCAAATTACAAAAATATTTGACTATCTTATCATTACAAAGAAAATCACCTCCGTCTTCAAAAATTTTCTTTTTGAACAATAGCATGGATTTAGATCTACTAAATCTACCACAACCAAGTTACTTTCCTTTACTTATACCATTGTCAACACTCTGGAAGATAACTCCCAGGTTGGTATTCTCTACACTGACTTTTCTAAAGCTTTTGATAAAGTTAATCACTCAATTCTTATTTCCAAACTTTATGCTATCGTTATAAGAAACCCCTTATTATCATTCTTTAAATCTTATTTATGTGATAGACGACAAAGACTCAAAGTAAATAACTTTGAGTCTATTCTTATTAAAGTAACGTCTGGAGTACCTCAAGGTGCCCATCTGGCTCCTCTTCTTTTTAACATATTTATTAACGATATTGCCGGTGCATTTTCATACTCGCGCTTTTGGCGTTTTGCAGAAGACAATTAGTCCTTCAAATAATAAAATCTTGCTATGACTGTATTCTTCTCCAACTTGATATTGCTTCATTTCATGATCGGTGTAAAACTAACTTTCTAGAACTAAATATTGATAAATGTAAAATTATGTCATTTTGTAGAGCAAATAAACCGATCCTGTTTGATTACAAATTAAATAGTGTCTCCCTATCAACCGTCAGATCTATTAAGGACCTTGGTGTCGAACTTCTTGGCTTCATCAATAGATTTGCCTGTGACTTAAGAACATAAATACCCTAAAAACTCTACTGCTCACTAGTTCGTCCTCATCTTGAATATGCCAGTGTAATTTGGTCTCCTTTCTACGCTGTTCATATTCATCATATTGATTCTGTACAACATCGCTTCTTACGTGGAATTGCTTGGAGATTAGGACTTGAAAGAGGAAAATACTCTGACGGAATTGATCTAGCTCTCAACCTTTCTCCTTTAGAAGACCGTAGGAACAAATTTTAAATTTATTTGATTCACTTGATCGTGCCATGTCTTCCTCGGGCGTCCCCGGTTTCTTCTTCCATTCACATTCGCGTCATACATTTTGCTTACACTCCTTTCTTCGTTCATTCGCTCCACATGTCCAAACCATCTAAGCGTCCCTTTCTTAATCTTACTCATTACGCTTACATATAGCCTTGCATTCTTTACGAATTTCAATATTTTTCACACGATCATACATGGTTTTACCACACATTCGTCTCAGCGATCTCATTTCTACGGCATTCAGTTTTCTTTCACCCTTCCTCTGCCAATTCCATGCCTCACTGCCATACATCAGGGTTGGTATCAGCACTCCATTGTGGACTGCCAGCTTCGCTTCTTTGTGTCATTCATATGTCACTTTGTTAGCAAAAAGTTGTCCGTAGGCCAAGTCTGTATCTTTTGCGTTAGCTAACGCAAGTTAAATCGGCCATAAACGACAAATTTCGACAGTTTCCACAAATGCGACATCGTCTTTTGCGTTTGCGTTACGGATTTGTCTCTTAACATACACGCAAACTTAACTTGTTAGCGCCATACGAACTACCAAACTGTTAAAATGTATTGTTTACGGCCGATTAACTTGCGTTAGCTGACACAAAAGATGCCGTCTTGGCCCCCTGGTAAATTATTGCTTGGCCCATTTGAGTAGAGGTTTGCATATTATGTGGTGCTGAATTCGATGAATAATAATGGTAATAAATTAATTAAAATTTAATTTTTAATCACTGCTTTATAATTAATAACCAAAAAAACTTTTAAAATTAATTTATTTTCATAATAATATTAATAATATATTTTTTTTAATTTCTAAGATATATTTGTTATTCGATGTTTTATAGTATTTTTTATTAATTACTTACTACCTACTTTAATCAATTTTTGTTTTGGTTTATAATTTATCTATTCTTACATTATTAACCCCCAATACCGTACGAATATAAACTTATTCTGATTAAAACTCTCGCCAACTATTGAAGTCCGCTTCAAAACTGTGTATTTTCTTCGTTTTTTCTTATTTCCATAAAGCTTCATTCGAATTACATTAGGAAGGGATTTCGACCCCCGTAGCACTTTGGTTGTCTGCTACATGGAATTGGATATTTCAAGGAACTGTACATTAGGAAGGGATGTCGACCGCCGTAGCACTTTGGTGGTCTGCTACATGGAATTGGATATTTCAAGGAACTGTACATTAGGAAGGGATTTAAACCCCCGTAGCACTTTGGTGGTCTGCTACATGGAATTGGATATTTCAAGGAACTGTACATTAGGAAGGGATTTCAACCCCCGTAGCACTTTGGTGGTCTGCTACATGGAATTGGATATTTCAAGGAACTGTACATTAGGAAGGGATTTCGACCCCCGTAGCACTTTGGTGGTCTGCTACATGGAATTAGATATTTCAAGGAACTGTACATTAGGAAGGGATTTCGACCCCCGTAGCACTTTGGTTGTCTGCTACATGGAATTGGATATTTCAAGGAACTGTACATTAGGAAGGGGATTTCGACCCCTGCAGCACTTTTTGGTGGTCTGCTACATGGAATTAGATATTTCAAGGAACTGTACATTAGAAGGGATTTAACCCCGTAGCACTTTGGTGTCTGCTACATGGAATTGATATTTAAGGAAACTGTACATTAGGAAGGATTTCTGACCCCTGTAGCACTTTGGGTGGTCTGCCATGGAATTAGATATTTCAAGAACTAAAATATTAGGAAGGGGATTTCTCACAGTAATTTTAGTCTGCTAAGCATGGAATTGGATATTTCAAGGAACTGTACATTAGAAGGGATTTTCGACCCCTGTAGCACTTTTTTGGTGGTCTGGGTTACATGGAATTAGATATTTCCAAGGAACTGTTATTGTGAAGGGATTTCGACCCCCGTAGCACTTTGGTTGTCTGCTACATGGAATTGGATATTTCAAGGAACTGTACATTAGGAAGGGATGTCGACCGCCGTAGCACTTTGGTGGTCTGCTACATGGAATTGGATATTTCAAGGAACTATACATTAGGAAGGGATGTCGAGCCCCCGTAGCACTTTGGCGGTCTGCTACATCGAACTGGATATTTCAAGGAACTATACATTTTGGATAAAATAATTCAAGTTTACTTTGTTCTCCCGGGAGGTGGCAGCGACATGTTCCGGGCTCGATTCCGGGGAGTGACAGAATCATATTTCATCGACAGCTTTAGCATGCCATCATTGCCGTCTCCCAATAGTGACTTCATTATTTATTTAAATAACCAAATTTAAAAAATTAACTTACTTTTTTTAAAACAATCAGGAATGTTATCAGTACAAAATTTTATTTTATTCTACATGCCTCTCTGCCAATCACTATTAAAATATGGTATTATCGGATGGGGCAGTGGCACTGCTAATGATAATATTCTTAATTTACTCATTAGAACGCAAAAAGCTATCACGAAAATTATACTTACAGTCCCTGTAAGAACTAGCACTGGCGAAATCATCAACAAACTTAACACTATGTCAATAAAACAATTATACTTCAAAACAATACTACTTAACATAAATAAATACCAATCACACATATTAGGTACACTAGATCTCAGAGTCAAAAACACATACAACAAGGAGCCACAAACACAACATTTGGACGAAAAAACTTCTTACACTATGGTACTAAACTCTACAACACAATCCCACTCTCCTTTAAAAATCACAACAACTATAATAAATTAAAAAATTCAAATAAAACACTGGATTCGTTACACAGAGAGATCTGAAATAGAAAATATATTAACCTTAAATACAGACTAACACCGAAACCACTCAACTGTACTTAAAACACCTCATCTTCGAATTTTTTTTTTTCTTCAAGCACATGCATTCTATATAATGTAAGTTCATATTTTGTAAATGAAATCACGGGAAATCCCAGTTAATATATCATTATTTGTTTGTTTTTTTATAAAAAAAAAGATACTAAAACATTATTGTTAACACTCTCCCCAATGGCTATTATGCCAAGTTTATAATCCCTTTTTTTATCATATTTTTCCTTTTCTCGTTATGCTGCCTTAGAAAATAACGCTAAACTTGTCAGTAAAGGAAAATTTGAACGGAAGTAAACATTACTAAGTGCAATAACTAAACGTTTTGCAGACGACAAATTATTGAAGTCTTAAATAATAATTGAACATTTTCTAGTGAAAGTTTCGATAACGAAACCCGTGGAAAGTTCGGCGTCCCTCCTGCCGATGTTTATAGCGTTTATACCTGATACTTGAGCTATATAGAAGTGGCAGCGAGCGGGCTTGCCAAACAAACTTCACATGCCAAGTTCCCGTCGTGTGTACTTACCTCCTAGCTGTTGCGACGCTTCGAAATAATTGTGTGAAATATGTTTCCACAATCTTTGTGTTAATAATATTTTAGATAAATATATAAATATTCTTTGTAAACAGCTTACCTTATTTATCTATAAAATGATTTTTTCGGCTAAAAACCTTTAAAACTTTTTTCCACTTGATTTTTTTCGATCGTACCGGTTTCACCCTATCACGGTCATCGTCAGAGTGGCACAATGAAAACAAAGTATATGGTATATATATAGCATCGATGTCGGGAGTGAGTCCCCCTGCTTTCTAATACTGCTTAATTTATGACTTGAAATTTGTTTGATTGCTGACGGTACTGTTTACTATAATGAATGTATCTGGTTACCCGTAGTTCATGTAACTACGGGACAAAAACTGCTATAAAATTCATTTTAGCAAACAATACGTAAATCACAGGGAATAACCATAAATAACCATCCTATCAAATAAAAGCTGACACGGGTGACTTTATATATATTTTTTAAAACCCATAGATTCATTAAACTATTTTTGAACAATAATTTATTGTATTTTCTATTTTCATATGAAGCGGTAACTTGGTGATGTGACATTATAATTTATAAAATAAAACAATAACTTTGTTTTACATCACTTTTATTTATACTTTAGCCGACCGGGTTTCGCTACTACCGTAGCTTCTTCAGGGCAGTATACAACTAAACTATGAACTAAGATGCACATGTGTTATGGATTGATACAAACAGGCTAGTGAAGGGCCAAGGGTGGGAGATCAGCAGGTACCTGCTGACCGGGAAGGGAATGTACTTTGTTTATTGGGAATAATTTAAAGATTGGACTTTTATTTACATTTATTTGATTATTTATGAGTCTACTATTAGTGTTTTTTGCTTTCCTTATTTCTAATGCTTCTAAGTTATCTAATCGAATGCCGGTTACATTTTTATGCAGTAAACTAGTGCCTGTATTTTTATCGAATGTGTGGTCTGTTTCTAAGAGACGGTTAGCAAATTCGGAGAAACCATTATTATTTAGACATCTTAAGTGTTCTTTAACACGGATATTAACATTACGCGACGTTTTGCCTACATAGAACGCCGGGCAATCATTACATTGAACTGAATAAATGCCTGAGTGGCCTAAACTGTCTTCTTTATCTTTTCCGTTAATTAAAAATTTACCTAAACTATTGTCTGTGTAGAATGCTGGTTTAATCTCTGACGGAAGGTTTTTAATGCTTTGTTGGGAAAAGTTATTGATATAGCGGATTCTACGCCATTGGTACGGTTGATTATTATTATTTGTTATATTATTATTAGGGGGGGGAATAAAAACTTATTTGACGACATTTTTTTTAGTTTTTTATTTAGTATGTTAATGACTAAGTTTTCATGATAACCGTTATTTATTGCAATTTGTTTAATTATGGATAGTTCTAGTGAAAAATTAGCATTTGATAACGGGACCGTAACTAACCGGTGTATCATCGAGTGGAAAGCGGAATGTTTATGGGAGGTTGGATGATTTATTTATTTATTTACGCCCTTAGGGCTTTTACATAAAACAAGTTAAAATTTGATTATTAAGATAATTGATTGTTAAGATTTGAGGTGTTATGGATAGTTATGTCTGTATAAGTGGGTTTACGGTAAATTAGGTTTAGTTGTATACTGTCCTGAAGAAGCTACGGTAGTAGCGAAACCCGGTCGGCTAAAGTATAAATAAAAGTGATGTAAAACAAAGTTATTGTTTTATTTATAAATAATTTATTGTCTTTACAGGTTGTCTGTATTATTTGTCAATACAATGTAATCCGTCTTCCAGGCTGTAATAAATCATCCCGAAAGTAGTTTTAAAAATATACACAATATGTCACAATAATTATAACTAAAAATACTTGCACATCTTAATAATAACATTATTAAATTTAATTTACATTAAAAAAAAATAATTAAATTGATTTCTACGAATTAAACACAAAAACAATTAATAAGTCCGGAAAGATTATTACACGATCAAAAATAATAATCTCGTGACGAATTTTTTTATGTAGCAATTTATGAAGTTGACTCTCAAAGTAGAAGTGGTTAGATGCCTCGCCTTCGCGTCAAGTTCTGCAAGTATTTTTAGTTTTTTATTATTGTGACAGATGTTTCGGCGTTCAAGGCCATTTTCAAACTGCGGTTAATCCACATTGTGGCGACTTATTTATATGTTTTTATTTACTCCCCCATTCTAATTTGGACGAGTTTTTAAAAATAATGATTTGTTATCGGTAAAACCGATTTAGTTAAAATTCTCTATTCGATGACGTTTTTACAGTTATAATGTTTTTCTCCGAATTTAAATGATTATGGTTTCTTAATTGATTTATTTAAATGTTAAAAAAGGAAAAAAAATGTTCATCTTTACTGAGTAATTAATCTCGTTTCTTTCAAGGGAAATGTTTTCTGGTTGGCTTAGTTTTTAATTTAAATCGGGTAATTAATCGGGACAATTTTGAAATAAGTAGAGACTGCTGCGACTTCCTAATAAAACTGAAGGATATGAAACTGGCCTTACCGTACACAATATTTTAAGTTAACTTAAATACCGACGAAATAGAGTAAAATTATAAGAACAGCTTTATCTATAAATCTATGGTTTAATTGTGCCAGTCTGACGATGTCCGTGATAGGGTGAAGCCAGTCTGGTCGAAAATAAATAAGTGGAAAAAAGTTATAAACGTTTTGTTAACCAAAAAAATCGTTTAAAAATGGAATTCCAATGTGAATTGAGAGAAATAATTATTTTTCTATGTCTAGCATAATTGTATTAGTTTCTTCTTGACATCGCCTGAAAATATATTGTTTTTTTGTTTCTATTTTTAATTATTTTCTTTGTATTTGCATTATAGCTTTTCTTTCTTTAATTAAGCACTACTGTATAAGATTTATCTGTAAATTCTATACCGTAAGTTAGGAAAATTCATAGTTTTCAAAAGAAAAAAACCTTCAACCTGTAATCTTTTACGTATTTATCTACGTAACGTTGTACTCGTGGGAACTCTGGGCAAACTATAAAAATAGTAGAATGGAAAGACTTCATCTACAGTACAATAATACCTACCGCATAATGTTTGGCCTCCTCAGATACTGTAGCGCTTCCAGTATGTTCATGGAGGGGCGAGTTTCCGGTTTGGTGCCCTTGTAAGATCCAGGTTGGCTGGAATGAGACCCGCCTCAGTCCAGCCTCCAGCATCGAAGCATACTAGAGAAAGACATTGGCCTCTCACAATTTAAATGCCGCAGCACCTTAAAGGCTTTATTTTCATGTACCTAATTTTTAAATTTTCATTTTCATATTGTGTGTCATTAACCTACTATCTTATTATTTTTTGTACTTATTTTGTATATTTCTATAACTATTGTATGTACGAGTATATTATTGTATGGAATGTGTGGGACTGCACTAACCTCCCCCCACATACCCCAATAAACATGTATTATTTTAATTTCTATGAAATTCGTATCAATTTTTTTGTAAATAGGTGCAGTTTGGAAACCAGTGATGACAATTTTGATCGTTTTACGAAAAAATCCAGTACGTATTTCATATAGAATTTAAATGATTACAATTTAAGGATTTTTTGTCTTTTGAAACCATATATTATTTTAATTACCCATATAGAATGAACTAATAAATCGTTCATAGTATTTCTTGCGTCAGCGTACTACAGAGGTCGGCAAACTCATTAGTCAATGGAGCCAAATATCCACAGTACAACAATTGAGATTTATTAAATCTTCAGCAAAAAGGGATCATTTGCTTTGAATGAAATAACTTCTTCCAACACCGAAAAAATTACGTTTCCTTTCCCCTGAAGTTTACGAAAAAGCTGATTTAGATGAGACGTAACGTCTACAATGAAATAAAATTTATGGATCAACTGATTATCTGTTCAGCATAGTGAACACCCTTCCGATATAGAAATGCCTTAATTTCTGTTAATAAGGAAGCGAAACGTCTTAGAACGTTTTCTCTTGATAACCGATGTACCTTGTTATGCAGCAGAAGATCTGCATCCTCCTCCATTTCAACTAAAAATTCTTTAAATTGGCGATGATTAAGAGCATCTCATTAGCTACAATGGAGTTGATAATCTTAATCACCAATTCCATAACTTTGCAAATTTCTTCTGGAAGCTTCATGATAGATAATGCAATGATAATCTTGTGATCATTTGTTTCTTTCAATAGCAACAAACCCCTTTCTTACGCTCGTCATACTTTTTGCCCCGTCTGTTCAAATTGACACAATTTTATCGAGCGGGATATGATGTTTTTTCATGCACTGAAGCACAGAATCTGCAATATCCAACCGACCGGACGAACAGGGTTTCGATCGCGCATATTTGTATCTGAGCCGCACGCAAAGTCTTCGGCTCGTGAGCCGCGCTTTGCCGACCGCTGGCATACTACAACGTGTGTATTTTTGGGTACTGGCCGTTAGTAATCCTTAATTGTTATAAAATAGTGTGTTCTCTTACAGTTAAGCTTACTGACGTGATAATATTTATAATACGATAACTGTCTGCAAGTATTAGTATGTACTATATTGCGTACGTACGATCACAAATTGATGCACGAGTATAAAATGTTTGAAGAGCATCTCCTTTCCCGATCCTAGCTTCCTCTTCCTCTCCCCCCTTCCTTCTTATTTTTTTCTAATAAAACATCTGTATTTTACCACTGTTAGCACAAGAAACTCTGTTGGCTTACCTTTTGTTAGACTTCCTTTGTATATTTATTTGTATTAAAAGCTGTTTGTTTCTTACAAATAAATGAATCTCTCCCACCATACCCCAGGAGACGGGAGACAGAATTTACAGTTTGCTCCGCAATCAGCACCTACTGCCACACCGTGGAGCATGGAGCATGGAGCATGGAGCATGCTGAAGTAGTATACAACGGTCGGTTGTTGGGGTTACCGGCGGTATGTATAAACGATTTACGACTAGCAATCCTATCGTAATTTGGCGTTCTCCGTGTATTGTCTTGTATCATTTACGAGCGCTCCAACTAAATTCATATTAATTCTATCGTTTTCTGGAACCGCGTGTAAATTTTACAACTAGTACGTACTGTTAATGTTCTCAGTGCTTCCCCGACGAAGTGGAAAGTGCGACGTTCAGACTTTGCGTATTAAATGGTTTGCGATTGTTTTATGTAGAAATTACCATAGTAGGTATTTGGCATTGTGAAATAATTTTAGCCTATTTAATTCGGTTTAAACTGAGTAAGAATAAATTACGATATTACCCGACACTCGCGCGCTCTCGGAGCATGTTTCTCTCCCGAGGGTTAAACCATGTTAAGTCGTAGCTCTATCGGCTTTACCATTTCAGCTCGTTCCCCGGAGGATCTTTCAACTTACTGAGGTTTTCTTGTTTCCAGATGTTGTATCGAACCAATTTTCTCTGCTACAATTCACCCGAATATCGATTTAAACTCATTCAAGTATGCGTGGAATGTGGCCTCGGAATAGTTCTCTACGCAAGCGGCGGGTTAGATTAGCTCGTCTTCAGCAAATATGGACATAATATTCTCGATTTTAATTAGTGCAGATGGGTGAATAGTTACACTCGTTTATTGGAATATATTTTGCCTGCTTTATGTGAGTTCGCCGTCCTCTTCTCACTGTAGGTGTGTGTACATTGCACCTCCTCAGGCGAGTTTGTATGGTGGGTTTTGTGGGGCATTGGGCAGGGGGGGAGGGGGTGGTTTATTATTGTAACATTATTCCAGCGCACAGTTGGACAGATATTGGAGCCCTATTTCATACCGCTCCCCGACGTGGAAATATTATTACTTTTTCATTGAATTTTTAAATACCTTCGAAAAATCTTCAGGTTTGATAATTCCTTATGAAAATCATAACACATAAAAAACTCATTTCTCATATTCTCCCCTTTTTAAAGACTTATAAAACGTTTGTAATATAAACACACTTCAACTTAATATGTGGCGCTGAGAACCACAGGGGCTTATACGCCTTTTGAGTAGTTTTGAGAAAAATGGTTTTAAAGTTTTTGAGAATTTTGTCAATCCTTTCATTTCATCAATCAATTTTGATTTCACTGATGCCAAACAAACGAAAAAAAAATTAATTTGTATTTTTATGGCATCTAAAAAATATTTTTTTCTTGGTTATTGATTTATTGTAACAACATAATGGGCACTGACAAACCAACGTTTTTACTGACCTTAATATTTCAATAATATCTCCAATATTAACATTTCACCTCTGTTCCCATTATTGTTTCAAATAAACTACATTTTTTTACCATTATTGATTTCGATTTCATTTCAAGACAATACAAAAGTAGTTTAACTTAATTAAATAATTTCAAGCGCTAAAGTTTAATTAAAATGAAGAAACTTTAATTCGAAACCTCAAAAATTTTCCTTAAATTTGAGAAAAATAAGGAAACTCACCTGATTTTTTCGGTTCATAATTTGATGTCGGTTAATAATAATAATAATAATCGGATGATTTTTATAGCTCCGTTTTTGTGAAAAATCACCTCAAGGGCGCTGTACAAATCTTACTTCCTATTCTTACATTATTCCTATATTACATCTATTACATTTTTTTTTGGACAGGCTATCATTACACATTATTTATAGACCATATAAAGAGATGCAGTTAAATTATCAAAACTAATTACGGCTTGATCTAAGTTTTCATACATGTTAAATTGAGAAAAAAAAATGCTAACTGTATTTATTCCTTACGATATATTGCAAAACGCTAATACAAATGATAGAAGTTATGTGAAGTTGGGCGGCGGGTGAGGACGGGGGCCGGGGGAACTGATCCATATCCATATCCAATCTTCTTTGTCTTTGTTGGTGACGCCCTGGGCGGCCTGACGGGACGCTTGGTGTTGGTCTGCCCGTACGCCAGGTAGCGCTTGTCGGCCGGCTTCAGGATCTGGCAAGAGCACACCAGCGTGTCGTCCATTTCTCGCCCCAGCCGGTGGTGTCCTTGTCGGGGTCGGACCACAGCAGGTCGCAGAGCAACCTGGTCGGGCACGTCCGTAGGCCGCATGATGCACCGGATCTGCTCTGTAGACTGGAGGTCGGAACTCAGGTCGCCGTGACAGCAGAAGATCTTCTCGTCAAATGTCTTTTCCTATTGCGCCTTTCTCGGCAGCCACGAAATCTAATTTTAGGGGTTGCGGTTGTGGTAGAACGTTCAAGGTTATACAACGATATCTTTGCAGCTATTAAATGGTCCAAAATAACACATTAAGTTTGCGTTGTGTAGCCTGGTCGTAAACGATATTGTTTACAATCACCATAGTTCAAAAAATAACATTGTAAATCATCCATTCACTTTGGACACTTCACTAGGCTTTTAACAGGCAAAGGTCTTTTAACAAGCACATGTGACGAACGCCTTTGACCGATGACCGATGCTTTTGGGTTAATTTAGAACAACGTGACAGATTTGAACTTAAAATGTTTGGGTTTTTATTTGATTTTTTATTATAAACTTGATTTAAGCCCGAAACGGCCACACTAAAATTATATGATTTTTATAAATGTAACCTATAAATTATTGCGGTTATTTTACGCTATTTTAACACCGGAAAAATTAAGAACTTCCCAATATTTCCCAGATAAACTGGAGCGCTTATAAAAAGCTGCCGGCTGCTACGAGAGCGCCAAAATACATATATAATATAATACCTTTGTTATTATTGTGAAATTTCAGATTTGTTGATACGGCGACTAGCGCGAGATAATGGCTCAATAAGGAAGAATCGCATCACGGCTCAAGGTCCCAAATAAAAAATCAAAATAATTTATAGGTAAAATAACCTTAAGTTTAAGCATCACATTGAAATTCTTGCAAAAAAAGTTAGAAAATTAATATTCATTTTTTATGCTTTAAGAAATGCATTAAACCAAATAAATTTAAGAAAAATATATTTTGGGCTGCGTAACTCCATCCCAACCTATGGTATTATTGGCTGGGGGGATCAGGAACTACAATAATTGAGCCACTACTAAAGGCACAGAAAGCAGTAATCAGAGTCATAAAGATTTTAATGCTCTGGACGTGCGACAAAGTTTCATATTTATCGTTTACATTTTCATGATCTCCACCTTTGAAAAGAGGTATAATCTTGGCATTTTGCAGTGAGAAGGAAGTATGCCATTCTTTAAACTAAGATTAACAATATGAGTTATAGGACCAGCCAACTCTTAAACATGCTTTTTATACACCATGATACTTAAGCCATCGATACCACAGGAAAAAGACATTTTTAATTCATTTATAACTTTAGTAACTTCATAAATGCTAGTAGTTTTGAATTCAAAACTATCTTCTGTAAGTTGAGTATCAAGTACAAAATTGTTAACAATACACATTTCGTTGGTTTTATTTGCACTGCACAAGTTTTTTGGGAATCTAGGACCAATATCACCGGAGAAGTTATTAACATGGTTGGTAATTATGTGGATTCTCCTCCATTGAGATAATTTTGTTATATTTTATTATTTTTTTATGGACACTTACTCTTTTTGAATATTAATGGCTTCCTTTATAATCTTCACTGTTGCTTGGTATCACCATTGACTTCACCCGGTTTCCTTCTGTAATACGCTTGCTTTGTATATTTTATAATTTTTGTACACCAGTTTCTATATCTCTTATAATAAGCCAGCTGTTGAATATTATTAAACTCTCCTCGACATTTGTGTGCAGTTTGTCGCGGGTTCTCAGGCGTTTGATAATTCCATCATTTAGCCATGGTTTTAAGTATTTCATGTTATGCTTTACACTTTGTACAGACGAGCAACTTTCCACATGCATTTTTAAACATTTTACGAAGTTTTCAGCAGCTGAATTAACATCTTGCGATGACAGGACCGACTGCCATGATTCTCCTTTAATTTAGCCTTCCAAAGATTTAATCTATGACGGTTTTGATTTTTTCATTATCCTTTGCTATTTTCTTTAGTCTAAAGCTCATACATCTCAGCAATACCGCATCATGATCTGTTATGTCAGTAGTGAAGACAGCTCCCTGTGGTTCATATTTAGATTTTACCATAATGTGATCGATGCAACTTGAAACAGTAGACGAAACTCTTGTAGGTGAAATTATAATTGGCTTTAAACCGTAAAAAGCCAAAACTGAAAGGTATTTTTGAGTTTTTGTATTACTCAAATCCAAAGTATTAATATTTATGTCCCCACATAAAATTATTTCCTTATTTTGTATAGATGTAGAATCAAGTAGGACACTCAGTGATTCGAGGAAACTATCTATATGAGTCTGGGACGGAGATCTATAAATGGCTATTAAACATAAAATATTCGATATCTGCGTTCTTAAGCAGTTTGCTCCAGGGAAAACAATTTCCTCAACAGTCGCCTGAATATTTTGTTTCACGTAGGCAACTACACCATTGTTTTTCAAATAGTTATTATTTGTGTTGTAAATTATGTATCGGGGGATGCTAGCTGTATTGGTCATTTTTTTAGCCAAGCTTCTGTAAACACTGATACCTCATTAATTCACCAACAGGAAAATCAACAAGGAGGATAAAAGATATTTTTTTATGTTTAAACCTATCATACAAATACAAGATATTTCTTTCCTTTACCGCGAATATTAACAAACTACAATACTCACTGCTCTAATAATGAAATAGTCATTTTTAATGACACAATTAATCAATATAAAAAGTATTTTTTACTATTAATATCAAACTGATAATGTGATGATAGTAATAATAATAATAATAATTGGATGATTTGTATAGCGCCGTTTTTGTGAAAAATCACCTCAAGGGCGCTGTACAAATATGATGCCCTTTATTAAGTACCAAAACAGTGTACCATCAGCATAGGTGACAATAAGGAGTTAGTTTTTAAACCTGCTTATATTATGTTTTCGATCTTTCACTTGTTTGTCATTTGCTTTGGTATCATTTTTGCCAGATAATAATTGCCTATTATTGTACTTATTAATTATCATTGCTTTTTAAACATTCATGTATGTAGGTTTTAGGCATATTACCTGTTATATGCACTAAAAAATATATATTTATATAAAAGATAAGTCGTAATTTCCAAATCCCCTTTTATGTAATATTTTTCTTGTTTTTTTTTCCATTGAAAATTTAAAGTGATTTGATGATCTTTTTAATGATTAATGTCTTCTCGAAGATCCCTTTTCAGTGAATATTTTCTGACGCTTCAAAGAGCCACTTTAATTACCAAATTTTTGATAAATGGAATGTAAATTAATATTAATTTCACCTCTTTACCGATCTCCATTGAATCGATCGCCATTGTGAAAAATCTCCCCTGGAGCCTGAAGTAGATGCCTACCGACAGTGCTGGCCAAATTCATCCGCGTTCGAAAGGAATGGCTTATCATTAATTACCTCGAGGAAACGTACTTTAGAACTAATTTATTTATTCTACCTTTCGAATATTTGCTTTTGTTTTGTGATATCTTCGGAAACGATAGCGTCCAATTTAAATTTAAGTAATGGAACACAGAATAGTAAAATTAATTAATAATTATTATATATTTGTAAAAAGCATTAACTTTGTGGCTCGCCATAATTTACAATAAAAAACACATAAATTTGTTGTAGACCACTTTTATTTTATCAAAACTCTACCGGTTTCGGAAGCACCCTTCCTTCATCAGGAGAATATTAAAACTAACCCATGATATAAAATATTGACAAGACATATAAATTTTAGGTGTTGGAGTGGGGGGTAAGCAAATGGGTCGGGGTAATTGTAGGATTTCCAGGAAGAACAGAGCGATTTATTGGAAAAATATTAAGAATGGGACTAAAAGATAAGTTAATTTGGTTATTTAAAATACTAGCATTATTATTCAGGGATTTTCTAATTTCGAGTGCTTCTAAGTTATCC
>JAHDVE020010329.1:89578-261441 GCA_022606495.2 Halesus radiatus
TGTAAATAATTATTATATTTATTTATTTGAAAAACACATTATTTAACAACAACATTTTAAGAATGCTTTGACTGCCCAAGTTGGAACAAATCCCGTTTTAGGACAGTCAAATTGACAAGTTTAGTTCATATTAATATACATGTATATGAAATAATATAAAAGAATCCATGTGGTAAATTAAAAAAAAATATATATATATATTTTTTTTTAAAGTATATTGCTTTCTTAAAAATTTATTGTAGAGTAATAATGAATTACATACGAGATATAAAAGTTTAAAGTATAGAGTATAAAAGTTTAAAGTATGATATGCATTTTTTAAAATTTAGTGTAGAGTAATAATGAATTACAAATGAGATGTAAAAGTTTAAAGTATAAAGTATAAAAGTTTAAAGTATAAAAGATTAAAGTATGCTATGCATTTTTTTTAAATATAGTGTATAGTAGTAATAATAATAATAATAATAATAATAATTGGATGATTTGTATAGCGCCGTTTTTGTGAAAAATCACCTCAAGGGCGCTGTACAAATATTTCTTAACTAATTTTGTACAAACAGATACAGAAAAACATACTTACCTGGCAGGTCGCTTCAGATGAACACAGTTTTATTAGAAAATTTATTTATAGAGATGACAGTTTTACATGGTTATTTGTTGCTCCTAGGATTGGTGGCACAAGAAGAGTTGGTATTTATTGAAATACTTATTATTTTTAAAATGAATTTTAGGACTCAAAATATCTATAAAATTATCTTAAAAAGCGTAAGAAGCTTTTAATAAATATAAACTTTTAATTTTTTATTTTACATTTTGGTTATTTACAGTGTTGCGAGCTGTGGACGCATTTGCGCACCGATGCGTGAATTTTTTTATTTTATTTTTATTTTATTTATTTAATGACTTTCGGCAACTACTAACCGGCTAGCCTAGCTAAGCAATTTAAAGGTGAATATCTTCAATTTATGGATACGATTGTCTGAAAAGATGTCTTTTAAGTTTAGTTCTGAATACTGTTGAGTCTTTTATAATTCTTAAGTCATGCGGCAGTTCATTCCAGGCTTTAGGTCCTTAGAACTTAGTATTAGGTGTGCGCTTTGGTTCCTTTAACCTGCCGATAGCTGATGACGATGCTGACCTAAGGGTGGACTGCCGTGAGTTGGTATTTTCGGGAATACACAGTTCTGATAAGTAAGCCGGAGCCATTCCGTTAAGTGACTTAAATAATGAATTACATATGAAGGTTTTATTAAAATTGTACATATCTATTAATGAGCACATGTTCGCTTTTGACCCTCCCTAAATCTAGAAGCCATACATTGATCAGTTTACGCAGGACGTTTTGCCCACTCTTTGTTGAGTTTCTTTTCGTTATCTATTGTGAAACCTTCTGTTATTTTAGACAGAGTTAGTTTTTTATTATTTTTGTTAGGAGGGAGTCTATTATCTCGCTCGTATGGTATATCCATTATTATTTGCTATTACTTTAATAGTATCTAACTCTTTTTTATAATTAATATTATTTAATGGTACATATGATAGTCTGTGTATGAGAGAATGAAGACCGAAAGTTTATGCGATATGTGATGTCTCGATGTGTTGTGTATGATATTATCACTATATGTCTGTTTCCTGTATACTGAAAATTCTAGTTTTTTATTTATGATTTGGATCCCGATGTCAAGGAAATTAATTTTATCACCTACTACCTCCATTGTAAACTGAATTGACTTATTTATGTTGTTTATTTCTTTAAGAAATAGGTCAGTTGTCTATGGATTCCTGTCCATGTAACTAGGGTATCATCTACATATCTACGATAGAACATGAAATCTTTGAACGATTTTAAGTTATGAATAGTTTCTTCCATAAAGTCCATAAAGAATTCGGCTAGAATTGGGGAAATCGGACTGCCCATAGCTAGACCACTAGATTGTTTATAAAACTTGTTGTTAAATCTGAAAAAGTTCTGCTCAATGCATACTTTTAGTAGGTCATTAATGTGGGATCTTTCTATATAGTTTATATGTCGTTTTTCCATATAATCGTCTGATGCTATTTTTAAGTGATCTATTGGGATACTAGTAAATAGACTGACTACGCAAACGAGACTAATGTGCATTACTGGGTACTGTTATATCTTTTAGTGAATCTATTAGCTGTAGAGAATTCTTAATGCCATGTTTCGGTGTGAAATTGAGTTTATTTTTTTAAATTTTATTGCCGAACTTCGCTAGTTTGTACGCTGGGGCTGAGTGGTATGAGACCGCTGGGCGTACCGGCATGCCTTCTTTGTGTACCTTAAACAACATAATTGTACCTGATTATCCGTAGTTCATGTGACTAGGGGACAAAACTGCTAAAAAACTTCATCTTAGCAAACAAGACGGAAATCACAGGGAAATAACAAAACTAGAAAGAACCATCTGTTCAAATAAAAGCTGACGAATGACTTTATATAATTAAAAAAAACCCATAGATTCAGTAAATAAACACAATGTAATCCGTCTTCCAGAGGGTAATAAACCAACCCGAAAGTAGTTTTTAAAAACATAATAAACACCACCGTCAGCAATAGAATAAATTTCAAACAATAAAAACAATATTAGAAAAGCAGGGAACTCACTCCCGACATCCATGCTATATATACCATAGATTTAGTATTCATTGTACCCAGTCTGAGGATGCCCGTGATAGGGTGAAACCGGTCCGGTCGAAAAATAAATAAGTGGATAAAAGTTAAAGGTTTTTAAAAAAAAAAAATCATTTTAATATGGAATTCCACCATGAATTGACAGTTTCAAAATTAGAAATAATTAAATGTGTTGTATTGTTTTGATAATGTGAACATATTGAGAAGCGGTCAGTATATAATTTTACCTACTTTATTAATTAATGTTATATTAGGGTCATTCGTTCGTTTGTTAATTTCTAATTGTTCAAGTAAATTTAAATTTAAATGTTTTTAATTCGTACAACTCCATTTCCATTAAATTTAAACAATTAAAAAAGGCATTTAAATTTTTTCTCTGGTGACATGTGCCATTAAACATTTACGGTCAATGCAGCATCATTGAATAACTGAATCACCTCATGATGGGAGCCAGGTGTATTTATTTATTACACGAAAATTATAGCATTACATACATTACATGTCTCATGTTGATTCTTTCATATTTTTTCTCATATCATATTTCATTGTACATACCTTACGTTTCTTTCTCACTTTTGTTTATTTTCCGTCTCATTTCTTTTACTTTCTGTTAGTTTCTTATACAATCAGACATGAAATAAGTAAACATTAAAATCTTGGCATTTTCTCAAATTTCATAAATGATTTTAAAATGTCAATACAAAAATAAGCAATAATAACAAAATAATAAATAATGATATCCTTCCTCACTGGGATTTCCATGCTGAGGATTTAATTTACAAAATATTATATTAAATTGATGTGCTTGATGAATTTTTTTTTAATAATTCCAAGGTGAGGTGTTTTAAGTGCAGTTGGGTGTTTTCGGTGTTAGTCCGTATTGGTGTTGATATATTTTCTATTTCAGATCTCCCTAAGTAACGTATCCTACTATTATTATTTTTTATTTTTTTATTATGGTTGTTGTGATTTTTAAAGGATAGTAATTTTCTTGTACAGTTTAGTACCATAGTATAGGAAGCTTTTTTTTCCAAGTGTTGTATTTGTGGTTCCTTGTTGTATATGTTTTTGACTTTGAGATCTAGTGTTTCTAATATGTGTGATAGTTATGATTTCTTGTTTTTTGTATTTATGAACATAAAGTAGTATTATGTTAGAGTGTAATTGTTTTATTTACATTATGTAATTGTTTTATTTACATAATGTAATTGTTTTATTTACATTATGTAATTGTTTTATTTACACAATGTAATTGTTTTATTTTCATAATGTAATTGTTTTATTTACATAATGTTAAGTTTCTTAAATTAATTATATAAAATTTAAATTAAAGCAAGTAAAATCTTTTAACCTTTTTTAGTGACATTATTTTGACTTCAACATCTTCGTTCCTTTGGCCATCGTGCAAATAAACAATATCGTTATTGCATCATCGTGTTTTTGAACCGAGTTTCAGTGAGATAGGTAAATAAATATTGTTATTTGTAACTAAATAATTCATAAACCATATATCGTACACCACACATGTTGTAATCACATTTATTAGAGATATTTACTCGCCGATTGTATATACATGATATATTATGTACGATTCTTTTATATATACATGATATATTATGTACGATTCTTTTATATATACATGATATATTATGTACGATTCTTTTATATATACATGATATATTATGTACGATTCTTTTATATATACATGATATATTATGTACGATTCTTTTATATATACATGATATATTATGTACGATTCTTTTATATATACATGATATATTATGTACGATTCTTTTATATATACATGATATATTATGTACGATTCTTTTATGCATACATGATATATTATGTACGATTCTTTTATGCATACATGATATATTATGTACGATTATTTTATATATACATGATATATTATGTACGACTTATTTATACATATATATACGCCATAACAAATGGCTTTTACATTACAGTGATTTGAACAATTTATGAACATTTTATTACAAGTACAACAACAAATTTTTCTCTCTGATTTTTTCTATTATATCAGATAGGAAGGAATTAACTTTGATCACACAACATATAAATATTTGAAAATAAGTATATGAGATAACGTAATGAATAAATAAAAAGCAATAAGATTAAGAAACAAAAATAATAATTTCGATAGACAACAGATTAACTACAGATTAGACAACTTTTGTTTTAAGCATCTTTTATATGATAATAGACCGTCAGCGTGATCGACATTGGAATATTCGTTGCCTAATCTGTGCAAACGATGTATTATCAAATTTTGTTCTGCATTCGTTCCAGTATTGTTACAATAGTAAGGTGCTTTGAGTCGAGTCGGTCTGCTGGGTACATGATAATTTATTAACGACGTCGGTTCAGGGGAGTCAAACCAGTGATGGTTTATTTTAAATAAAAAAAAATAGATCGATAAGTATTCTTCTATCTTTTATAGATAAGAGATTCATTAATTGTAATAAAGAAGCGTAATTAATGTCATCAGAGGGAATTCCTAATTTGAAGTTAATTGTTCTGATAAATTTATGTTGGATTCTTTCAATGGAATTTGTGTTATTTTTGTAGGAAGGGTTCCATATAGAGGAATTATATTCCTGTTGACTTCGGACTAGAGTTATATAAAGTAATTTTATTGTATGGATGTTTTTGAAATCCTTAGATATTTTAGTAAAGAAGCCCAACATTTTCAAAGCTTTACTAGTAATGGCATTAATGTGATTAGTAAATGATAATTTTCTATCAAAGATTATTCCGAGGTCCCTTATTTCAGGTACAGATAATAAACTATGGTTGTGCAGTGTATAATTTTATTTGATGGGGTTTTTAATTCTGAAAAAACTCATGATTTGACTTTTTTTAATGTTAAGTGTGAGTTTATTAATGGAACACCACTCTCCAAATTTTATGAAGTTGGATTGTAGGGACAAACAATCATAGATATTTTTAATGATTTTAAATATTTTCATATCATCAGCAAATAATAGTATGTTAACATCAGAGAAAATGGAAGTGACATCATTTATAAATAGTATGAATAATATTGGTCCAAGGTGTGAACCCTGAGGCACACCGCTAGTTGCTTCAAATTCGTAAGACAAATGTTCTTTAATACATACGGTCAGTATACTTTTTGATAAATAATCCTTAATCCAGTATAATAGTTTACCACTTATTCCAAGTTTTGACAATTTTTTTATAAGGATTTTATGGCAAACCTTATCGAACGCTTTACTGAAATCCGTATAAATTGAGCCAACTTGTTGTCTGTTAGCAAGGACACCTGAGTTGAAGTTTTCGTAAAGTGTAAGATTTGTTAGAGTAGATCGGCCAGAGACAAAACCGTGTTGAAATGAATAAATATTAAATTTTACACAAGAACATATTTTTGAAGAATTAACTTTTCGAACACTTTAGGTATCGACGATTGTATGCATATCGGTCTGTAATTTTCAACTAAAGACTTGTCTCCGCTTTTATATATTGGATTAAGAAAGCTGTTTTTCCATATTATTCTTTTATATATACATGATATATTATGTACGATTCTTTTATATAAATATTTTGTTTGTGTTTCTAATAAAAAAAAAAAATAATAGCGATGATAATTGAACGATTTGTATAAAGCCATTTTTGTAAAAAATCACGTAAAGGGTAAATCACCGATGTAGATATATCAGGTCTAAATCGAAAGAGATAAAATATGAACATCGTTTTAGATGCAATAATTAGATTGAGGCTAGTCAGTAATAAGGTGCGCCGAGAACGTTATGCACAAGGAGAGTACTATGTATTACTTCAGGGGATGAGTAGAGTTCCTCTGGGGCGGTGGTTGACCTGGACCAGTAACGGGCTGGCTGGCTGGATATTCACAAACTTTCTCTAGCAGAATTGGATTTGGCGCCCGCGGAGCGGACAGCTGGTGGTGTGAGGGGACGCAGAAGAGCGGCGGAACTACAGCGCCCCATGAATATTCAACGGGGGCGCACTAATGAAGCCCAAACTTCACATTTTTGCATAGCCACTACGGAAGGTGTCGAGACTGTTTTTAACTATGTAAATGCGTCGTGTCAGAATGCATATTCCTGAAAGATGCATTGTCACTCGAGTTTTACTATCCTAATCCTCTATAGTCGATTAATCGAGAGGCAGTGGAGTATACACTGGCACCCGTCGGGGAGCATAGGCGCGAAGATGCACTGTTCCCACGCTCCTCCGCTCGAGCTCCCTGTAGCGATGATGTACTCAATAAAACCGTCATCGCAAATGGCTTCCACTGTTTTATGTCCGTTCCGAAGAATAGCTGTGGCCATGTTGTGGCTAATAAATGCAAATTTTATTATGGCCAATTTCTCTGCACGTAATGGAGGGCCGTAGGTAATTTCCCGCCAAAAGACAGTCTGCGGGACTGCGCTAGACTTTGGTACTTTAGAATTCTCGGATGGGAATGGTTTTATATTTTTACCAGAAAATATGACCCGTAACTGCCAGCCCTCCTTATAATAACAATACTTCACTTTTTATAAAAGAATATTTTTACATACAGATAGAGAAGTTTGTAATTTAGAGCGAGGGCACTATCGCGCTCCCAGGGTTATACCGCCGCAGCACCTCCCTTCTACCTATCGCCTCCACTATACCTTCGTGTATGTTCCTGGATACTTTGGTCGAATTGCCTCGCCATAAAAATCTGCTTCAAGAAAATGGTGGGTTCGGTTTACAAATTACTTCTCAATTATTTTGCCATCGGCTTAGTGAAATCTAGCGCTCTCCCAATTTCTCCCACCCCTAAAATGTCAAATCGGAATGAATTTCGGCTTTCGCTAACTTTTCACCGACTGTTTGGGTGAAAGTTTTTTTCTTATCGCCGGCAATTGCCCATTAGAAATATCGTTAGAAAAATTCGTGCTCTCTCTCTCCCCCTTCCCACCCCACCCCACCAAGCCGCGGGAGTGACTGACGTTCTTAGAAACCGTTTCCCCCCAAAATTTAATAGAAAATGAAACGCCCGAGAACATCCTGAGTGAAACCAATTTAAAGTTTTTCCGAACCTATTCGCTGGCACTCATAAGTCTCCCGGAGTATTGCGGGTATTCGACTGCTGCTCGGAGATGCGCGCTACCACTAGAGACCGGAGACTACAAACTGCAGAAACCGGTTTCAATTGCGGTTTCTGTATTGATTAATTAAATTATATTTTAATACAGCCGTATCAATCTACTGCATGTACAAATTTCATGATTGAATTGCACTACAAATACCCCGAAACGAAGTGGATTACTTGCTATAACAAGGCCCAAGCTAGCGTAGCATGTAGGGTACAACTTTATCAATTAATTCCATTAATATTATGTAACATTATTTGTGAAACTTACTGATTTTGATTTTGATATATTGGTATACAGAGTTCCTAAACTAAAAGTTTTCTGCCTCTAGCATAATTAAAAATGATTATCTAACATCTAATGATTCTTTACTTTTAAATTTTGTTGGTGGTGAGTGGATGACTTGAAACTTAATAACTACAGTGCAACTTTTGGGACAGGATTTCACTCCTTACGAACGATTGATTTTGGTTTTTTGTATTTAAATATTTCGAGTGTTTATTGATGGGTTTTCATGACGGGCTAGACCGGCATAATACTTTTCAGAATGTGTTACTATAATATCCTTTATCAGAGGAATGTTTGTGTCATTGTGTAGAATGTTAACCCTGATCCACTTAGGCGCATTCAATACTAATCGAATGGGTTTGTTTTGCAGGATTTGTAGTTTGTTAATGTGTTTGTGAGGTACGTGACATGACCTTTCTACTTATCTGCAGTCGAATGCCGAGTAAGTTAATTTAGACATTACATAGTAATAAGAGAACCCACCTTCCTGAAAATATCGTGATTCGGCCGGGTTCGCGATTACTCCAATGAAATTGTATCGCTTTATTTATAATTCATTGATAAACCTAATCTCACTTTCATATGTTTAATGGTGTGTCACTAATCGAATGGTTCTTAGTTGTTTAATAGTAGCACTGCAAAGAGTTACGTGATTGGTTTTATTTTTAATCCCGATAAGCTCCTCAAAGAGACATGCATTAGTTTTGGGAAGTGCGAGAGAGATAAATGATCGGTTAGAGGAGATGTGTAAAATGCCAATCTCTGAGCTCTGGCGATAGATTTCTCTAGGAAGTAGCTTTCCACCGCGCACCGCTAGCTCAACCAGTGATGGGTGATAACTACATACATTGATCTTCATTATAATAGACCTTCCTCTTAAAGTGCTCCGCCGTGTTTAGCTCGCCAAGATAGATTATGTAAAGATAAAAATCTACACCGTATATATATTCTTGAAATGCACCCTTTTCCGATGTAAGGCAATATGTTTAAATATTTCCCACGCAGTATTTTCATGTCGTTCCAACCCGTTGATAAGCTTACGTTAAAACGGTTCCCAATCCTTATTCGAAAAATTCAAAGTAAATTTCCTCGAAATAATCTCACAATCACTTCCGCGACATTGGCACCGGTCGGATGCATCCAGTGAGCGCCGAGTACCCTACAACAGTCTCTCAGGGTGGCAAGCAATGACCTCGGCATAAAAATGTACCAATCATTCTTTGCCGAGAGATGCTGGGTGCGGAGAAACTAAACGACGCAGTTTTGTTAAGTGCCAACCCTCCTAAAAAATGCTATAAGTTCAGAACGGGGCTACATTAGGTCGCCGTAGTCAGCAGAATTGATTGTGCCCCCCTTGTAAAACAATTTCCCCCACACGGCGGTAGAAACTTTTTCGCTGGAGATCCATTGTGGCATTACGTGCTTCTCATTCCGCGCGGAAACTTGGCTACCGGGATGAGTACTGAGTACAGTGAAACAGTCGTAGGGAATGCCGCTTCTCCTGCTTGCATGCATGCTTCCACCACTTATCTAATATATAAATTTCAAATATATCTGTATCTTTGTTTGTTTGTTTCATTATTACGCATTATCTCAGCGCTGGAATGGGTTTCGGGGTGAATTGAAGACAGTAAAATCTAGTTATTTTATTGTAACATTATGGTATACTTAATCTTGATCCCCGAGGTCACCGGGGGGAGCAATAGCCTAAATTTATATTAAAAAAATGAATCGTACTGGGGAAGAAAATGTAACATTCGACTTCAGTTGCAAAACGTTGAAATTTGGAGGTCAATGTTACGAGTTCGAACACCCCGTTGGTATTTTGTTTTGTTCTATGGTCCAAGTTCCAAACAATAATATGTTTAATTTTATTTAAAAAGGCATTTGTGGACACATTATAAATATTTGGCAAGCGGCTGAGTTTGTGTATTTGAGAAGTATGTTTACGAGGGACGTAGAGGCTAATAAGGTTATTGAATGAATGATGTGGTGATACATAAAAACAATTGTCATATACGTATAGAAAATGATTTAACGAATATTATACATAAAATGCATCCTCTGACGAAAATGCTCTCGCCCAACGACGGTTCTCTTATATCGCTGCCCAAATGTTCAACTCGTCGAGTATTGACATTGGAAATGCAAACTGACGATCTTTGTGACACGGCAGTGGTTAGGTTAGGTTATTTGTCTTTCTAATTAGAAAGTCGGCAGTCAAAGACGACTTAGTAACAAATATAAAGAAAACCCATGAAATAGAATAAATCCCTTGTAGTCTCTCCCCCCTCCTCCCCCGTTGTATATGTTGTGTATATGAACCGTAGATTAAGATTACTTTATACCAGTCTGAAGATGGCTTTAACAAGGTGAAACCGGTTAGGGTGAAATAAAATAAAAGTGGAAATAAGTTTTATATGTGTTTTATTATATCATTACAATTACATTAGTTTATCTGGACTTTTTTGCATAGTATTTTTTTAAATGGAAATAAATAAATAAATCACAATTTTAAAGAATAGTTAAAGTAGGTTAATTGCACGTACTATTTATAATTTTGCTTATTAAAAAAAACATTTATTTTTATTTTCAACGTGTTACTTATATTATTTTAACTAAAGCTATTTATGTTTATTGTTTTATTGCTATAAATTCTACCTTATTTAGGACGACTGCTTACTTTTATTTAAAGACATAGGACAATGTTGCAATCACTCCCAAGGGTTGGTTACCAATTCAACTCATTTTGGGACTGTTAATTTTTTTACATAATAACAAAGTTTTTAAATATGTAGATGAAAATTTAAAAACATAAAAAAATATAAAATAACCTAACAATATTGGAAAATCCCTACTGCCATCACAGTAAGTGGATCTTACGCGAATTCCGGACAAAGTAAATTATCCCTTCGGAGATCCGTCACTGAGTTAATATCTCGTTGCGGGTAGTATTGCGCAAGTAGTGTGCCGTGTGCCGTGTGCCGTGTGCCGTGTGCCGTGTGCCGCGTGCCGATACTGTTGCTGGGTGGGGAGGCGGGCGGGAGGATGTTCGAGAACAGCCCTGCCGAGAATATGGCGCTAGGGTTTTATGGCAGTCATCTTCCTTATCGCGTCTGCTTCCCGCCCCTATCTTGATATGTTTTGTATTCAAATAACTTCGATCGCAAATTTCTCCTTTTCTTTCCATTATGCTAAGGAGGAAGTTAAATATTGAGTCAACTCCTCCACCTACGGAAGCAATTTCGCCATATCTTTTCATCCGTTCCTGTTTGAAGGAACAACATTATTTTTAATGAACGTCTTGAATATTCCCTGTCCCCTAATGATTTCGACTGGAAGATTGTACGACGGTTTAGTTCGGGGATATCTTGGATATTTTAATTTGAACATTTCTATCCTTTGAATCTAATTTAAATAGACTAAATCGAATGTTTCCATCTCACCTTGTACTCGTATGCGTCGTATGGAAGTGGGAACTTGGAACTAGAGGTCTATCGATCATGCTGTATAATACAATCCCGGGAGACCTTCCGGAGATGTGTTTACGAAATGCGCATTGAAAGGGCGTGTTTCCATTAAAAGAGAGAAATGGCCTGAAAACCAGTTCACCGCCGCGCGACCAATTTACTCAAATTCAAAAAACAACCACTCGCTCTTGTCAATTTATTTTATTTTTGTTTATTTGGGAGGCCAAAAGTATTATATTAAAAAAAGTATAATTTCCGAGTGATATAAATGCGACAATTTACATGTTTTGACTTCGGTATACATATGCAGTAAATTAAAAAGAAGAAATATCAATTAAAAAGTTAAAAAATTAACTAAAAAATTTACTTTGTATTCACCATTTTTTTTCTATCAAAAAATATTTTAACAAAGAATTAATATAATTAAACAGATTGCAATAAATAACGGTTATAGTACTGAATAGATAACATATTAAACAAAAAGTTTAAGGAAAATGTATTAAATCTTATGTACGAGTACGTCCAAAAATAACTGATGTCAGTAAACAGTGGAGAAAAATATTGTTTTTAAATAATATTACCTCAAATTTAATTATTAAAAACATCCCAAATACTAGCCAACCAGCTTTTTATACTGATAATAAATTATATTTTGAATAACGAAGATAAAGATAATATTTTAAATAAATCGGGGTATATAAATTAATTTGTAACGATTGTAACTATTTTTACATAGGAAAGACTTCTAGAAATTTCAGTAATAGAATTAAGGAACCCCTAAGGTGTTTAAATAATAACAACTGTTCTGAATTTGCAAATCATATTTTAGAAACCAATCATTCTTTTCGTAGAAATAAAGGTTTAAAATTTTTACATACTAATTCAACCGGTTTACAATTAGACAAATTTGAAATTTTAGAAATCGGAAAAAGCGTTAATAGTGAATTAAATTTAATAAATAATAAAATATTTTTTAAAAATAGCTATCTTTTGAATTTATTTTCATATTAATATTAATAATGAAAATAATTTCTAATATTATTATTTTTATTATTATTATTATTTTTGATTAATTACTTTCCTACTTTAATCAATTTGTTTATAATTTGTCTTGTTCTATGTTAGTCGTTTGTCTATACTTTACATTATTATTTTTAGTATTATATATATTCCTGATGAAGAAAGCATCGCTTTCAAAATATGTAGATATCTGTGTTTATTACTAAAGTGGTGAATACAAAGTGATTTGTTTAAATTCATTTATTGATGAATTTAATGAAATGAATTCAAATCTTTTGAAGAATTTATACATGATAAGTTGTTTCAATGGAATAGGTAAAGGAAAGGGATCGATCTAGTTGAAATGTGATTTCACAGAAAAATAAATAAAGTCAGAACGTTAACAGAATGCCGGTACTGAAGATGTGTAAAGACCCGTAGAGGATGCTCGTGTGGCTTTTGGGAGTATGGTGCAAAGGTAAATATAGGTAAAATATTGAATTGTGAGTAGTGTGTTAAAAGTGTCTGGTTTTTTTAATTAGAAACACTAACAAAATATTTACATAAAATATCATACATAATATATATCCAACCGGCATGTACTCGTAAATATCTTTATTAAATTTGTTTACAACATGTCTGATGTACGCAATAAAATTTTTGAATTATTTACTTGCAAATGTATGATCGTGTGAAAAATATTGAGATTCGTAAAGAATGCAAACTGATGTAAGCGTCATGAGCAAGATTAAGAAGGGGACGCTTAGATGGTTTGGGCATGTAGAGCGAATGAACGAATAAAGGAGTGTAAGGAGAATATATATGACGCGAATGTGAATGGAAGAAGAAGCAGGGGACGCCCGATGAAGACACGGCACGATCAAGTGAATCAAATACTTGAGTCAGGCCATGTCAGAAGTCGGAATAATAGAAGGGAATGTATGAGACGATGTATGAATGTGAATGAAGCGAGAAGTGTATGCCAAGGTCGAGTTGTTTCGCGGTCCGTCCTCTCTGCCTACGTATGGTTGGTTAGTTAGTTAGTTAGTGTACCGGTCGGTGGCTGAGTTGGCATCGCGTTTGGGGCTCACCCAGGCGTCGTTCAATTCAATTCCTCGACTGGCTAAGTCCTCCATTAGGGTACAAGCAACGTCTCCCGCTTACTGTGATGGTAGTAGGAGATCTTCAAATATTTTCAGGTTATTATTATTACCAGGGAATATTTGTCTTTCCTTTTAGAGAAAAAAAAAGTTTGTTACAAATAACAATGTTTATTCACCTCTCACTGAAACTCGGTGCGTGTAAAAACACGATAGTGCAATAACGATATTGTCTGTTTGCACGATGGCCAAACAACCGAAGATGTTACAAATGTTGAAGGCAAAATAATGTCACATAAAAAGGTTAAAAGATTTTACTTGCTTTAAATTTAATTTTGTTTTTTTAATTTTATTTGTGACACAAAAAAAATCATCAGCTATGGCTTTTTGTATTGAGATTATAAATCCATATATGGAATGTGAGAAAATGTCAATGTTGTGATGTTTACTTATTTCATTTTTCAATCTTGACGTTTTTGGTATAAAACTATGATACTCGTATTATTTAGATGTATGCCCAGAACAAAAAAACGCATACTGTGATCTTACTTACTAAGTTACTATCAACTAGACTATTAAACATTTTCTAAAACGTAGTCAAATCAATGAATATTCATCATACGCGATAGCTGGAGGAGTTTTGCTTAGAATTAGTATTGCTTCGATGGAGGCTAAGAATTTTGTCAGATCTATTTAGTCTATTGGAAACTCATAGTTGGATTCGTTGTAGGAGTTCCTGGCAATCTGCGATGGACCTAGCTATTTTCTGTGCAAAGAGTATATCAGCCGAGATTCTTCACTTTCGATCTTCCACCGACAACATATTGAAAAACATTGCAAAATCTTCGTGACTTACATAGGGGCGATAACTACGAAAATCTAGATATCGTAGAAAACGATTATGAACACCTTTCAAATTGTGCACATGTCATCGTCCACAACACAAACAGTCGTATCTCATAATATGTCTCCTGTCAGTCGGACTTAACCTTTCTGATATATTCCTTTTGTACACATATCATCGTCAACAACGCAAACAGGCGTATCTCATAATATGTCTCCTGTCAGTCAGACGTAACCTTTCTGATATATTCCTTTTGTACACATGTCATCGTCCACAACACAAACAGTCGTATCTCATAATATGTCTCCTGTCAGTCAGACGTTACCTTTCTGATATATTCCTTTTGTACACATATCATCGTCAACAACACAAACAGGCGTATCTCATAATATGTCTCTTGTCAGTCAGACGTAAACTTTCTGATATATTCCTTTTGTACACATATCATCGTCAACAACACAAACAGGCGTATCTCATAATATGTCTCCTGTCAGTCAGACGTAACCTTTCTGATATATTCCTTTTGTACACATATCATCGTCATCAACACAAACAGGCGTATCTCATAATATGTCTCTTGTCAGTCAGACGTAAACTTTCTGATATATTCCTTTTGTACACATATCATCGTCAACAACATAAACAGGCGTATCTCATAATATGTCTCCTGTCAGTCAGACGTAAGCTTTCTGATATATTCCTTTTGTACACATATCATCGTCAACAAAACAAACAGGCGTATCTCATAATATGTCTCTTGTCAGTCAGACGTAAACTTTCTGATGTATTCCTTTTGTATAAAATTATACATGTATCAATTAATACACCAAACATTTTATCATAAAATCAACATTAATAAACCAACAAGAAAATCAATAAGGAGGATAAAAGACATTTTTTTATATTAAAGCCTATCACACAAATACAGGATATTTGTCTCCTTTACCGCGGATATTAAGAAATTACAATACTATACACTGCTCTAATAATGAAATAGACATTTTTAATGACACAACTAATGGATTTAATTTTTTTTTCACTATTAATATCCAACTGATAACGTGATGATGCCCTTCATTAAGTATCAAACGAGTTACCATCAGCACAGGTGACAATAGTGAGTTAGTTTATACACCTACTTTATAATATGTTTTCGACCTTTTGCATTCTTATTATCATTTTTGCGAGATAATGTTTATTGTGCTTATTGATTATTATTGCTTCGTAAACATTCATGTATGTAAGTTTTGGGCATATTGCCTGTTCTATCCACTAAACTAAAATTAAATAATATTTAGCAACTTTCCAGGAGAGCCAAAAACTACTTTACCTTTTTTTACATTCTCAAACATTTTATAAAATGTTACGCTATTAGGTAAAAAAACGCCCAATTAAAACCCAATTAGCGAAACATATAATAAATGCATAAGAATACGGCAAAAAGTAGTTTTTTTGCCTCGCCCGGAAAGTTACTAAATATGAGATACCCACGCCCGTTGTGTTGCGGGCAACGGTGCGTTTTGTACTGCTGGTTTTTCGTATTTGTGACGCGTATTCTAGTGAGCTGCGAACATAAGCAAACTAGAGGATTTTCATTGTTTGAAAGTTGTTGAATTTTTTAGATGTTCTGAGGATGAGTCATAAAATTCTTAAGACTGTCTAGGTTATTGAGTCGACATGAATATCTTAGAGTCCAATGTCACTCCCAAATCCTTGGCTTATGTTTTATTAATTATTGTTGTATTATTGAGAACGTATTCCTGGGTAATGCTATCTTTATAATTCTTCAAAAGATTACTATTCACTTTGTGGCGTCATTATTAATAAATTAATTCAAAATTACTTTGTAATCACCGCTTTATTAATATTTACATATCAAAATTTGATTATTAATAAATCAATTAAAAATTAATTTGTCACCACTTTATAATTACATAAATATCAAATTTTAAAAATAAATTTTATTTAATTTTGAAATTTTTATTTCATGTGAAATTAAAAACGAAATATTTTTTTAGATTATGCTGCTGTGAACAATAAAAAAGTCCTCCTATATTTTTTAGACATTGAGTTGTCATGTCAGACTAGTTCATTGGAATATAGGGAACTTTTTAAGTTAGTACACTAACATGTTTTCAACCACCAAATTCCTTAAGATATTTTATATAGTCGATCATCCAAAATCTAGGGTCTGTCGCAAAACTATCGAGAAAAAAATCCTGACTGCGCTAGAAGGGGTAGCGGGATGTGCCGACTGGTGGGGATGGTAGTGAGAAGTCGCAGCTACCAAACGCGCTGCTGCTCAGTCCTCTCCGAGCAATGGTAGAGCTAGCACAGTGATCCGCGGAAAGTGAGTTTTGTCGTTGCGTCGGAAATCAAGATGCAACATTTGCTGGAGCAGCGGGCAGTCATCAAATTCTGCGTTCGGCTGAAAAAAACCGGTATCAAGACTCGATACTTTTGCGACAGACCCTGTATTTGTAGATAATAAGGAACTCCAGTCCATTTATTTTATTTTTTAATTTTATTTATGTTGATAATCTGTTCTTTTTTTTTTAAGTTCCCTTTCATGGTTAAAATAATTGTTAGTATTTCAATTCTTTAAAGCCCACCAAAACTATGGCTTGTTGGGTGTGACGTCGCACGAGTAGTCGAATTGGTGGTTCAATTGGTGGTAATCGATATTGTATGCATTCGATACAAAACTTTGAGACCTTTTATACTTAAATTTAAGTGCTTTTAATTGAAAGAAATATTGTAGAATATCAGAGTCTCGTTACTATTGTAAGTGCATTGTACGAAAGTGCAAAAATACATTCATATCCGCAACTGATTAACAATTTATCAACGTTCAAAGAAAGTCCATAGCTCACATTTAATCCAACCTTTGTAAGACCTAAGATGCTGCCCAAGTAACCGAAAATGCCGGACCAAATGCCCTGAAAAAATAAAAATCTACTACCAAAATACAAGAGGACTTCGTACGAAACTACATGATCTTAAAACAGCAGCACCTTTACACAGACATGATATATTTATCCTTACTGAAACTTGGCTCGTCCCAGAAATAAAGTCTCCAGAACTTGGTTTTACGAACCACAAGATATTTCGGTGCGACAGAAACTCAAAATCTAGTACCAAATCAAGAGGAGGCGGAGTTCTGATAGCAACTAAGGAAACTTTATCAGTAAAAAAACTAAACACACAAAATAGCTCGCTGGAGCAATTATTTTTGCAAATTATTACCCCCATGGAAAAAATCATCATTGGAACTATATACATACCGCCAAACTCTGATATTCAAACATACAAGAAACACTGTGAAGACATTGAATTTCTCACTTCAAAACATCCTACATCTAAAATTATTATCGTCGGTGATTACAATCTTCCCAATTTGAAATGGAATTTTAGTGACAATGACTATATTATAAATGAAAGTTGTAATGACCCAGCACGTGAAGTGATAGATACAATAAACTATTTGAATTTACATCAACATAATTTTGTGTACAATACATGTGACCGCCTTTTAGATCTAGCTCTCTAACTGCTCTAAACTGTCTGTTGAAAAGTCAAACGATCCGCTCATATCGGTGGATAGTCATCATCCTCCCCTACACATTACAGTTAATATGTACATATACAAACCCACATTGAAACAAACAACACTCAACTTCAAAAACGCCGATTACATTTCTATTAATTACCAGTTCAGTAATACTGATTGGACTTTCTTGACTGATGATAGTAATATCGAATAAACCATAGAAAAACTTTATCAAACATTTTCCAACAATATAAAATCTTATGTACCATCGTATTCACCAAAACACAGAACATATCCAATTTGGTTCTCCACGGACCTTATATTACTGCTCAAACAAAAAAAACAGTTACACAAAATTTTTAAACTTACTCACCTAATCGATGACTACTCAAACATTTCAGCAACAAGAAAAAAATGTAAAGTACTATCCAAATTGTGCTATAAAGCACACACCACCTCCATTGATAAAAATGCACTGGAGTCAAAAAACCTGTGGAATTCTGTCAAAAAATTAAACAATGAAAGCTCAGACTACCCCCCTACAATGCACTATGATGGAAAAATAGCTAATAGCACCATCGACATTGTTAATTTGTTTGCGGATCATTTCCAAAGCGTATACGAAGACGAAATATCTGAAAATAAAATACCATCATATACATATCATAACACGTTACATTTACAGAACTACCACATTACACGGGAATCTTGCCTAAATAAAATACTTTCCCTTGACCCCAACAAATCTGCAAGTCCAGATAATATTCCGCTAATATTTTTTAAACAATGCGCATCTACAATATCAAGTCCACTTACCATATTATTTAACAATTTACTTTCTTCTGGACATTTTCCAACTCGTTGGAAATCTAGCTATATTACCCTAATTTTCAAAAAAGGTGATGACACAGACATAAAAAAACTATCGTCCTTTATGTATACAATCAGCACTCCCAAAAATTTTTGAATCCCTTGTTCTCGACTTAATTTATCCATCAATACTCAAAGTAATTGATAAAAAACAACACGGGTTCGTCAGTGGAAGATCAACTACTACTAATCTATTACTTTACCAAAACTATATTACGGAATCCTTCACGAATAAAAAACAAGTTGACAGTATCTATACAGACTTTTCAAAAGCTTTCGATAAAGTATCCCAAAAATTATTACTTAGAAAATTATATGCACTAGGACTGAGAGGCAACATGTTGGATTGGTTCTCAAGTTACTTATCTAACAGAATCTTGTTCGTCAAAATTAAGTCTTTAAAATCTAAGGTACTTAATGCAACTAGTGGTTTGCTGCCGCAAGGAAGTCATTTCGGTCCCATTCTATTCCTAATATTCATTAATGACATAATAACCTGTTTCGACGATGTAGAAGTTCTACTTTTTGCCGATGATATTAAACTATACAAATAAATATCCAATATTAGCGACTGCATAATCTTACAGTTAAATATCGATAAATTACATAATTGGTGTATCGCTAATAACTTATTTCTCAACGTTGATAAATGCAAGACACTGACATTTTGTCGAATCAAAACCCCGTTATCATTTAACTACGCTATAGATAACAAAATCTTGGAAAAAGTCAACGAAATTAGTGATCTCGGAGTTTTGTTTGATACACAATTAAATTTTGTAAATCACATACAACAAATAACTAATAAAGGTATGAAGACATTGGGATTTATAATTAGAACTATCAAAGACTTTGATTCGCTGGAAGTTATAAAAATCGTATATTTGTCATTACTGCGCAGCATATTAGAATGCAATTCAATAGTGTGGTCCCCATACTATATCATTCATATAAAAAATATTGAACGCGTGCAGCGCAAATTTTTACGTTTTATTAACTTCAAACTACACATACCAATACAACACATAAACTATACATTCTTGCTAAATACACTCAAAATACATACTTTAGAAAACAGAAGAAAAATAACAGACTTAACTTTTTATTTAAAATTATTTATTCCTTATTAGACTGTTGTGAACTCCTGCAACTAATCAATTTCAAAGTACCTCATCGACAAACTCGGCAAAATATGTTATTCTGTAACAATAATTCTGGGACAAACTACCAAATGCATGCACCCATTTCTCGTCTACATATACTTGGAAATAAATTCACCTCTGCTATAGATATATTTAACATAAGTTTAGACATGTTTAAAAGATACCTGAACGATATTTTTATGTTGCAACAATTATAAGAGCATCGTATAAGAGCTATTGTTTAATTATTATTATTTTATATATATTATCTTTATACTCATCTACAATCCAAAAACTTGTTCCTCTTTTTTTCTTTCTATGTATCATATACCAGATTATGTATTATGCAATTCCATACATTTTTACATCATCCGAAATATAAAAACACAATGATTTTTTTTCACAATGTCATGCACTCATATTATAAGAGTATTATATTATGCACTTGTGTATTATGTATCATGTAGATCAGGCTATTAATATTTTTATTAAAAAAAAAAAAGTAGTATCTACAAATTAAAAACCTTTCCCTTTGTAACTTCTCTGTGGCATGCACTTATACATTATTATACCTTCATATATATTATAAATATGTTACACTTATATACCAACTATGCATCATGTTATTTTTTTTTAAGTTCTGTACACATAATCATTTTAATGTTAAAATATGTAAAAGCCCTTAGGGGCGTTAATGAATGAATAAATAAAAAATAAATAAATATATCGATACCGGGTCCATGGATATTAGCGTTCTGACCGTTCCGAGATATTAAACGATATTTTTCATTCATATCTAATGAATAATGATTTGGTACGAGATAATAATAATAGTAATTTTAAAATGATTTTTATAGCGCCATTTTGGCGAAAATCACCTAAAGGACGCTGTACAAATATTTTTTTCCCAGTGCTCTTCTTTCATTATTGAGATTTAATACAATTTAATTGATTATAATATTATACTTCTCTTTTAAGCAATGCTTGTGTAGAGAAGCGGAGTGTACATATTGCGTTCAGATGGTTATATATTTACAGAGTAATGTTTCCTAAAGTGTCACAAGAAAATGCTTAAAATAATAATAATAATAAATAAAATGGTTTACATGATTATATTACAGAGTTGGTGGTTTACTTAATAGATAAAATAGAGTGCCTAGCGACAAATTTTGTTTTAGAAGTTAAAATCATAATATAATATACGTAATGTATAACGTGACGTAGAATATTTAACATATAGCATAACGGTACCGGTGGTATATTATGTTGTCTATCTTATCACTATCTATAGACAATCTATCATATCGATAATAAGTACTGGCGTTACTGACCGTTCTTGATGTATTCGATATTCATCGTTATATAATATTAATCAATCTTTGGTATCGCCGATATTTCAATAAAAATTACTCCTTCGGTGTCAATTATGAAAAAAAATTATAAAAATAGCTAGAAATGACAAAATATTACGAAATTTTAAATTTCAATTTGTCCCAGACACTAATAGGTCTACAGAGACCATTTTGATTTCAAATTGTACGCAAATTGTGTCTACTTAAAAAAGTATTAAATGATTTATCCCGAAAAATTAGTCATTCGGGATTCAAAATCGACAAAAACGGAAGAAAGGTAAATTTTTTTTTTTTTTAATCTTGTCCACAAACCCGAAGATCGTGGGTTCAAATGCCAGCGTGCACATGTAAATTTTATTTAATTAATCTGCATCGTTTTACAATTAATTCATTAAAAATAATGTATATATATATATAGTATATTTATGGTGCGTTCCAAAGTGAAAGATGCTTGAAATGGCTTTAGCCGTATTTAGTGCTTAGATTTGAATAGCCCGGTACTTCCCTACCGTCCTCTTCCCCATCGCCTTCCCCTCATCATACCCTTTACCCTTACAACATACGCCAATACTGGATGTCATAGTCCTACTGGGTTCGGACAGTTGGAACTCTTGTGCGGTATTCGCCTACAAAAATAGGAGTATCAGGAGAATTCATAATGCGAAAGTAAATGGCAGAAGAATTAATCAATCAATGCAAAAATGATATGAAAAAGCCTTATGAACACCCACCATGAATAACATAATACCGACAGACTAAAAGGACAGGTGTGATAAAGGACTATTCCCTAGCCCTCGAACTTTCTCAGCACATGGATAGAATTTTTTGGATGCGATTTTAATCTTTAATGCTTTGAATTATATATGAAAGAGAAATTAGAATCGCTTGCATTAATAGGTCTCTCTCTCAGTTTTCTGCGCATGCGCTTGTCACAGACTTCACAAACAGTCAATATCAATAGATTTGAATCATTGAGGCTTGAAATGCTTGAAATGGCTTGGAAAAAATATGGAAAAAATAAATATATTATGCAATATAAGAAATAATAGGTTTGGGGTACTTTTAGAAATCCCCCTCTTCCAGAATAACCGAAGAAATAATCACTAAAGAAACTGCCGCCAATGACATTGTTGTAATGTGGAAGGGTATAAATTATTACGGAGACAAATTCGTTAAAATTTCTATGAATATATTGAATTTTCAAGCAAAAACTCTCAAGTAGTATCAATAAACAAACATAATGATTTTATGAGCGAAGTGAACACTGTAAGCAGCGGAATTATAAGCCATAAGCATGATGAACAGCGGGTAAAACCTTATCTATTTATAGTTGGGCTTGAAAACTGCGCATGTGTCGTCAGAAGCAGTGGTACCAACAGAACATGGTGTTTTAATGGTATAGTTTTTAATTCACTTTTAAATAACGATTTATAAAATCTACGTATAATTTTTTTTTTTTTTACATGAATACCGCACAAGAGTCTCAACTGTTACCAACCATCTGGAGCCAGTGAGACTATGGCATCCCCAATTGGGGAATGTTGTGAGGCTGTAGGTATTGGGGGGGGGGGATGAGAAGGGGAAGAGTATGGTGGGGAAATACCTAGCTATTCAGATCTGGTCACCAAACACCGCTAAAAGCCATTTCAAGCAACGTTTCAATTCCGAATGGTGGTCTTTCACCAGGGCGATACTGTGAGTATCTTCCTTTTAAATTAATTAATTGCGAAACAGCACAAATTAATTAAATAAAACTTACTTGCGCACGCCGGGATTTGAACCTGCGACCTTCGGATCCGTAGTCGAGAGCCTTAACCCCTTGACCATGGAGGCCGTCAATTATATACACAATAAAGGTTATATATTCAGAATCGGAATTTGCTGATCTAAACGAATGTATTTTTTATAGCCATTATATTTTTCACTGCAGTTCCTTATTGTGGTTATAGGTAACTCTCCACCAGAACGTCCTTTATCACCGGAATCCGTTTTTACGTATGGTGATCAGGCACCAACATTATACTGGAAAGCGATTATCTGCGTAGAAATGAATTGTTTACGTTTATTTGTACATTTATTTATAAGATACAAACGACTTTTAATATATAAAATTATATAAGTAACCCACAAAGTTTCTTGTTATTTGGTATTCAAAAATCAACTTCTTTTTGTTTCTTTGAAAATGGCTTTGACCGCAGAAACAGCTGTCACAATAATTCAAATTAAAATGCTCGCAGAACTTAATAATAACATTATTAAATTTGTTTTCTAAATTAAATTAAATACTGAATTGTTTTTATTGTATAATATTAATTACATATGATGGGAACTTGTACCCGCTAAGCCACTGCAAGTAGCTTGTCATCAGGAGTTTAATTAATAATCGTCTTACAACTGGAGCACAATAATACAACAATATAGGTGCATGCATGTTGGAAAAAATATATCAAAACAGTATAACAGTTTTGTTATAGAGATACTAGACTCCAATTATATACTATTGATTTAAATAATATTATAAAAAATCAAAATATCCGCAAGTATTAAACAAATTGAGAAATAAATAAAAATAAAAACAGTAATACAGTTTTGTTACGGTGAGGATAGACTTAATATAATAGTAGCACTTAAATAATAGCTATAAAGGAAATATACAATCAAAGAGACCATCATATTTGCTCAATAGACAATGTAAGAAAGAGCAAAATAGCGTAAATACAGCAGATATCAAGGAGCTGTACTACAATGAAATGGAGTTCTACGAATATAACGCAAAAACAATTTAAAAAAAAATTGATATCTGTGCAGTATACATATTGCATTTTTACATATTTATAAAAATTAGAAAAATTATTTCTCTTTGCAAAACAAAAGTTTCTTCTGGAAACTTCTTTCCAAGGGCCGGAACGTGACAAAAATTTTTCTTTGGCAACATCTGACCGATTGGAGTTGTATTCCAAATTTGTATAACTCTTATTGGTCTCGACCACATTTGAAAAAAATTTGGAAAAATAATTTCTCTTTGCAAAACAAAAGTTTCTTCTGGAAACTTCTTTCCAAGGGCCGGAACGTGACAAACAGTTTTCTTTGGCAACATCTGACCAATTGAAGTTGTATTCCAAATTTGTATAATTTTTATTGGTCTCGACCAGATTTCAAGACCAGATTAATCAGATCCGAATCCTTATCTGATCGACCGCTAACCTTTAGTAGGAAAATTCCCTTCGTAGTCTGTAAGCTATGAGCATTACTTACTAGTAGCATTATATTTCCAAATTTGCTTTAAACTTATTTATTATTAAGGAAGGTTATAAAACATACCTCAATAAATTGTTAACTTTTGTCCGGTGGAACGATGGACCTTTATTTCATTTACATAACATATTCACTGCGTGCATGTGTTCGTGGATCTCTCACGTTCTATGAACGAGATTCATTCCACGTGAACATTCTAATATCTGTATTATACAATGCGGTGGATACCCCCTACTGCCCTCTCGCCATTGATGTTATTGTTATTGCGGCAGCATATAAAGTAGACTTCCCTCCCATTCCGCCAAGTGCGGCTTATCTTGTTTGTACTCCGGGCTATACGAGTATATTTGTACGCGTTCCAACCAGCTCCAAGCCCCCAGACATTAACACGTGCCGCTATGCCGACTTCAGGTATTTTTAATTCAATCAATGTCATTTATCGTTTTATCTTTACATATCAGTGAAACCGATTTCATTCGGATACTTATTGCTTACCCAGACGTGGGGGGCTTACTGGCCTTGCATGCGTGTGTGTTGTTTGTGTGTGTGCAAACCCTTCACAAAGGGTTAGCCGCTCTATCTGAGGGTAATCAATCCCAACTATCCGAATTAGGAAACCCTCCGCAATAAATATCGCCTATTCATGGCCAAGATATACATCTCTACTTCCTGTGCGAGATGTTATGTCCTGCACCGATCCAGTATCCCGCTTTAATAGGAGATGTATTCCTGTTTATGTAATATGTAATACGTATTTCTAATAATAATAATAATATTTATTTATTTGAAGCACACATTAAACATTTAAGAATTTTACAAATCCCGTTTTAGGGCAGTCAAATTGACAAGTTTAGTTCATGTTATGTGCCATTATAAAAAAAATAGAAGATAAAAAAGCTAGTATTGACATAATATGGTAATAAAATACATCTAGAAATAGTATAATAATTAAGTATTAACAGATGTTAATAATAGTACAGAAAAAAACTTATGAACCTACTTATGAAGAGATGAGAAAAGCATATATTACAGAGTAAACAATTATGTGTATATGTGTTTGATAGGCACTGGCACTGGTTGGTGCTATGAGGAAAAAAATGCGTTTAAAATTGAGAAAAAAAGATAATATTATTGAGTAATATTGATAAGAGTGAGTTTCGTATCACTTAGCTTTATGAGCCGACCACGAAACTCAGGGTGCAGCCTCTATATTTATGCTTAAAAGGTTAAAGTCCTCATTTATTTTATTGTATTTCAGATTTGTAATTTTTTTATTGTAAATAATACAATCCCAACATTTGAGTTGCAACAGACGTAATACCGTATACCACACACCAATGTAAAGATCAGATCAGCATGTTCCACGTGACTGCCTCCGCAACGTAATGGTTTACAGTGTAGATGGTTTAGACCGGTCTGGGTGTGTAGTGTTGATTTAGTTAAAGAACACTTAAATCGTTACAGTTAATAAAACCATGGAATCAATAAAAACGGCATAGGGATTAGATTAGACAACTTAGAAGCACTAGAAATTATAAATCTGATAAACATGAAACATGATAATCTAAGAATGGTCAAATTATAAACACGAATAAAAATTACATTATTGTGTTCTATGTTTATCATTTGTCTATACTTAAAAGTATAATTTTTTTAGTATTCTGTTTATTCCTGATATGGAAAGCATTGATTTTGAAACATGTTGATACGTATATATTAATAAAGCGGTGATTACAAAGTAATTTTTAATTAATTTATTATATAATTCATGTTGGCTTTTTACTCATCATTTCCTTTTAGGTTTAGTTCAGGTTTTGCTTCCTTTTTTAATAAGGCAAAGATGAGTTTAGGCATACAATGAAATACTCTATATTGTGTCGTAAACGTCTTCCTTTATGGGGTGGCCTAGTTCTTCGTCGCTGCACTCAACCAGGAGACATAGAATAGTTTTGTTTCTTGTGTACATGATTTACTATGAGTCAATACTATACACTGTTTTAATGTGATACTTACCGCAAGTATTTCAGTGGAGTCTTTATTGGTGAAATTGCTCCCATCAAATTGAACAAGACGGTCATTGACCTCCGGCCGACATCATACACCATTGGGTTTTCGAGCCGTTGAAGCTGAACAGGTTGGCTCTACCCCAAGCACAATCCTTCTCGAGGTGGTGGTCATTTTTTTTTTCACAAATGCCCCTAACCGTTTGGACGTCAAAAGTGGCAAAGGTCCTGTTAAAAAGATAACAATCTGATTTACGTGATAATTATTGTACCGCAATTTCGGATGGCATAACTACATAACACACGTACTATTTATGAATTTTATTATCAGTGCTGTCGAATAGTTCAGTTGGTTTATGCATAAAAATGCAATAGCATCTACAGAAGTGCGATTAATGTTCCTGTTTCAGTTCAAATTAATATGAATGCACTGTGATCAAATCTAGCGTCCAATTTGCATGCCGATATTAGGCCGCTATTGAAGGTATTATTCAATTTCCAGTCGTTTACTATTAATGTTCGCATTACCACAAGCCAGTGGCGAGCATTCCATATAGGCACACAAGCACTGCTTTCAATAATATTAAAATGTACTAAATTATTGTAAGATATGTGCATGTTCAAGGGAAGACTCGTTTGTGTTAGTGTTGAAAAAGGCCGTGCCTTTCGTTACACATCACAATTGTAGCAATCTGTGCCATCTGTTTGTACATTTATTAATTAGCAATGTTGGCTTTCTTTCATGCAAATTGTGCGATCGAAAAAAATGTAGAAATTTTATGTATCCAGTAATTGACTTGTAATATGCATAAATGAAGTGTTTATTCGGAAATTTGATATTGGTCACTCTTAACGAATTATTTAGAGAATTTAATTAATTCGCATGTTTTTCCTACTGCCTACCCTGATTAAAAACTCTGTGCACGCCACTGCCACAAGTCACATTACGTATTCCCTTCGAATCATCGTTGATGTGAATTGTTTATGATATTAGTTGATGCGGAATTCCATTACCCTCCAATTACCCCTCGAGAAACGTTATATATATACGAGTACGTTATGGACTGAAACATTGTTTTAAATCATCCAGATAACGATGAAGCTACTACATTTTTTTTATCATTTAATGTAAATCAATTTTAATAATGTTGTTATTAAGTTCTGCAAGTATTTATAATTTTATTATTGTGACAGCTGTTTCGGTATTCAAGGCCATTTTCAAACTGCGGTTATAATAATAACAAATAAATAAAACGACTTCAAAATTCGCAGACCACCTTTAGTGAATAATCACGTCCCGCTTGACAACAACGATCCTAAACCCTTACATATAGAAAGAAAGGGTCTTAGATTAAATTTACTTGAACATTTCGAAATTAATACATATAGAAAGAAAGGGTCTTAGATTAAATTTACTTGAACATTTCGAAATTAATAAACGAACGAATGATCCTAATATAACATTAATTAATAAAGTAAGGAAAATTATTTATTCACCTCTTCTCAGTATGTTCACATTATCAAAACAATATAACACATTTAAATAAATCAATTAAGAAAACATTATCATTTAAATACGGGGAAACACATTATAAATGTAAAAACCTCTCAGAATAGATCATTTTAATTATTTTCTAACTAAATCTCTTTTACAATAATAAATCATTATTTTTAAATACCCGTCCAAATTAGAATGGGGTGGGAGTAAATAAAATCATATAAATAAGTCGTCACAATGTGGATTAACCGCAGTTTGAAAATGACCTTGAACGCCGAAACAGCTGTCACAATAATAAATACTAAAAATACTTCCAGAACTTAATAAAAACATTATAAAATATGATTTATTACATTAAATTTAAAAAAATGAAGTTCTACTAATTAAACAGAAAACAATTAATAAGCTACGACATATTTAAATGTCGGATCGTTAAAGCTTCTTAAAACGATTTTTTAAATATGTTATTTTTTGCGCCTTTTAGTTTATTAGTTCATAAACCAAGTATTTTGTAAATTACTCGCATTGTAATATCCACTGAGTTTATGAAAAAGGCTGCACCATACTTCCGATGCGGGCAACGATGCCTTATCGATCTCAAAGTTCAGGCCCCGTGCTTTACATTTAATGTGGGATAAAGCTCTTCCATTTTCTCTACGGGTTTTCGGATCGTTTACCAAACTCCCTGTATTACGAATGAATCTTTTCACTGAGTTTATGAAAGAGGCTGCACCATACTTCCGATGCGGGCAACGATGCCTTATCGATCTCAAAGTTCAGACCCCGTGCTTTACATTTAATGTGGGATAAAGCTCTTCCATTTTCTCTACGGGTTTTCGGATCGTTTACCAAACTCCCTGTATTACGAATGAATCTTTTCACTGAGTTTATGAAAGAGGCTGCACCATACTTCCGATGCGGGCAACGATGCCTTATCGATCTCAAAGTTCAGGCCCCGTGCTTTACATTTAATGTGGGATAAAGCTCTTCCACTTTCTCTACGGGTTTTCGGATCGTTCACCAAACTCCCTGTATGACGAATGAATCTTTTCACTCTGTTCGTATAAACTGATTTTTATTTTACTCCTAATTGAAACTCAAAACTATAGATAATATATTATGGCTGCATGTCCGGCAAATGGACGATTGCCATTCCGATATGAATAGGGCATATTTGATAAATGGTTAATTTTTGACGCAAATCATAGAATTTATTGCGGAATTTATCAGTGGCTATGGTCCATGATGGGAGGGGATGTGGTGGGGGGAGGGAGAGGGGGGTAGTGGGCTGTGTGCACCATTCTCCCCGTTCGGCCCATCACACAAAGAGTTCTGGTTATTTATTGTTCACTATTCTGTTCTGTTCCCTGCGAGGCTTTATTCGCCCGACCGTACCCCGGGTACCTACGTGGCCCGGCCTGGGGAGGGGGAGGGGGAGGACCTGGAGAGCGAGGCCGTTACCAAACGGCGGGGTTGAAAATCGTTTTTTATGTTTATTCAATAAATAATAATAATAATGTGTTTATTTCAGCTGAACAAAGCGGTGAGTGCAATACTCTGTCTGCCATATAAAATAATACATCTGAATAAATTACATGATATGGAAATAGAATATAAAAAAAATAAATAATGATAATAAGGTGAACATGTTTAGCACTTACGGTACGTTGGTTTGAGGGAAATTCTCCATCTATGGTGTAGGGGCGCGCCTCGCCACTGGGCGACGGCATGGACAAGAGTGTTTTCCGATCTCCAGTAACGCTGACTCGTCCCGGCTACTTTGTGGCGCATCAAAGCAGCGAACACATGCACCCTTCCCTCTGCGAACATCTGCGAGACGCTGCATCGCCAAGGGAGGCCGAACGGCGCCCTGTAAGCTTGGTTATATTGTACTCGGAGTGTGTCCATGACGCCTCGTGTATACCCTGTCCATAGTTCGCTAGTGTAAAAGCTCATGCAGTATGTCTGAAATTGTTATACTCGTATATATATTGTAATGAGAGAGCCAGGAATAAAGGTGTTTTGTTCGTAACGCATATATTTGAAAGCGTTTTAGCCTATTCGTCCTTATCCCTGTGGCAGGCGCTGACGCTGGTGCTGGGTGCACTCGGCACTCATTCCTCACGGCATCACAGCAGCACGGCAGGTGCTCGGTGCGCAGTGCAGCTAGATAACGTCTAGCGCCAGGAATAGACAACCCTTTATAACAAGGCGCTGACGCTGGTGCTGGGTGCACTCGGCACTCATTCCTCACGGCATCACAGCAGCACGGCAGGTGCTCGGTGCGCAGTGCAGCTAGATAACGTCTAGCGCCAGGAATAGACAACCCTTTATAACAAGGCGCTGACGCTGGTGCTGGGTGCACTCGGCACTCATTCCTCACGGCATCACAGCAGCACGGCAGGTGCTCGGTGCGCAGTGCAGCTAGATAGCGCCAGGAATAGACAACCCTTTATAACAAGGCGCTGACGCTGGTGCTGGGTGCACTCGGCACTCATTCCTCACGGCATCACAGCAGCACGGCAGGTGCTCGGTGCGCAGTGCAGCTAGATAGCGCCAGGAATAGACAACCCTTTATAACAAGGCGCTGACGCTGGTGCTGGGTGCACTCGGCACTCATTCCTCACGGCATCACAGCAGCACGGCAGGTGCTCGGTGCGCAGTGCAGCTAGATAACGTCTAGCGCCAGGAATAGACAACCCTTTATAACAAGGCGCTGACGCTGGTGCTGGGTGCACTCGGCACTCATTAATAATAATAATAATAACAAAGCATTTATATAGCGCAGTTTTGTGTGATTTCACTTCAAGTGCGCTTTACTCTAAATAAACTTAAACATGATTAAATAACTCCATTCAGTGGTATTCCTACAGTGCTTCTTTTACATTCTATTTATACATTCTTAACATATTACATACATTCTTGCTTATTCTTAATATTACTCCTACAGTACTCCTTAGGTGCATATTCATAAAAAAATTACATAATATTATACAGTATACATATGGCTATACAACAATAACACATTCACAATATTACTACAAAAATAGTAGCATTTTAAGACAGGAGTCGGGTTATGTTCAGCAATAACCGACTTCACATAAAAAATTTAAAAAATATATATACGGAGGAAACCGAAACCAAACAACTACCAGAGGCTCGAGGAAATGACTTTTTATAATAAATTGAAGAGAAATTAAAATTTATAGACAGAAGGATTTTTTAAATAAGTTTGTTTTTAAAGCCCGTTTAAATTCAGTCAATTTCTGGATATTAGTACGAGCTGGGGGAAGTTTATTCCAAATGAGAGGACCATTTACGCGAAAAGAGCGATCATAGTAGACGGCTCGATTTGACCTTGTATGTTCAATTAGACGATTAGTAGAATCTAGATCTGCTGACCTCAGAGTAAGCTGTCTATCACTTAAGTCCTGTCGGATGCATAGTTCAGATATATAGGCTGGCGCCATTCCCTGCAATGCTTTGAAGGTCAGTAAGCAGATCTTGAACTCTATTCCTTCAGGGCATCGAAGCCAATGAAGCTGATCCCTTAGAAGTGGGGTTATATGACAATATTTAGATTCACCAAATATCATTCTCGCCGCAGCGTTGAAGACGGACTGGATTCTATTGAATTGTTTTTGAGGGAGGCCAGCATATGCACTATTACAATAGTCCATACGTGAAACAACGAAGGAATTTATGAGTGATTTTGCTCCATCAGAGGGAAGACATTCCTCACGGCATCACAGCAGCATGGCAGGTGCTCGGTGCGCAGTGCAGCTAGATAACGTCTAGCTCCAGGAATAGACAACCCTTTATAATAATAATGATTTTTATAGCGCCGCTTTTTGGAAAAATCACCTCCAGGGCGCTGTACAAATATTACTTCCTATTATTTACCTAATTACGAGTATGTACAGATTCAGAAAAACATACTTACCTGGCAAGTCGCTTCAAAGGAACACAGTTTTATTAGAAAAGTTAAGCATAGAGATGATATTTTACAGTTGCTATTTTATCCTCCTTTTCTATTAATGTTACATTTAATAGAAGATTGGTGGCACAAGAACAGTTGGTATTTATTTGAAATATTTAGGACTTGGGAATATTTATGAAATGACCTTAAGAAACGTAAGAAGTTTTTAATACATATTAACATTTTTTTACACATTTAGTCATTTACAGTGCTGTGGGTTTGAATTTGCGCACCGATGCGTGATTTAAAAAAAAACTTATTCTATTAGTGACTTTAGGTAAGCACTAACCGGCTAGCTAGTTTTACAGCCCGCACTCTGCAGTTTTGTGCTTATCAACGTGCACTGAATTAACTGACTTCGGTCAATTCAGCGAAATCAGTAATTTATTTGATATTGTAATTTATGAGCTTTAAACAATGTTATTTATTTGAATGCTATCATTTGGAATTTCTGCCGGCCTGCTTACTTTCCAACATATCAAACTGATATACATATTATTATTTTTATAAACAATAATTATTAATCTAAAACACTCATCCAAATTGAAAAGACCTTCCGAGCAAAGATAAAATGTCGCCGGCAGGACTCGAACCCGCACCCTTCTAATGTCCGGTTAGATGCTCTACCGTTGAGCTACGTCGGCTTATCGCAAACCCGCCAAGTTAATCAATATATACTAGTGTTTCATTCAATAATTGCTGTTTTTATTATATTATTAATATAATAAAAAACAGCTAATAATTATTGTTTATAAAAATAATTGTTACCCTTTGCGCTATGCACAAAAATCTTGTCTTAAGTTTTTAAGAACTTTAGTTTATCAATTAATGATATACATATATTTATTTATAATATAACATAATTCGAATTACAGTATCAATATGTTCTAATACATAATTTAATTTTTTTTAACCTACTCTCCGTACGTTGAGCTCCAGTAGCTCGTGATTATGAAAGGAGTATTTAAAGATAAGATATTAATATGTAGTTGATATTAAAATCTTATTAAATAACTACAAGCGTAGTTGAACAAAATAATTTCAGAATAATAGGAAAAATAAAAATACACAGTTTGAAGAGTTTTAATCACATGTACTTTTGTTACTTAATTTTATTACTGCGCAGCCGGTTTCGACACATCCGTGTCATTAACTAGCGTTCTAACTAACTTAAATTAAAATCGAACTTAGTAACAGAGAGAAAGAGACAGATGTGTAGATAATGGATTACCATATCATATCTAAAGAGATAAAGCGTCAACTAAACGGGTGATTAAGGGATAATTGGAATTTTATGAGTTTGTGGGAAATATACCTAATATTGGGCTATGCTATTGGACACATTAAGTTGATTAGTAAGAATTTGGCTTTTAAAAAATTGCATTAAATTAAAATATTATTATTATTATTTAATGTGAATACCACATAAGAGTCCCAAACATCTGGAGCCGGTGGAACTATAGCAACCCCAATTACGGTATGTTTGTGTGGCTGCGTGGAGCGGGGAGGGGATGAGGTAGAGGGGGGTGGGGAAGTAGACTATTTAGATCTAACACGGCTAAAGTGAGAATACTGAACAGCTTAATGTGAGGCCTTAAGTAGGTACACCCCTTAAAGGAATATAAGATTCCGGAGCGGGGATGATTTCAGTTCTATCGCTGGCTAATTTAATGTGAATTCCTATTTCGCCCCGGGCTTTCATTTTAAATTATCTAACTTTATACGTTTATGAACTGTAAAGGGGTACCATTATTATCATCTCGACTGCGGTTAGCATGTTGGAAATAGATTGCAAATCTGGAGCTGTTTCGGTAAATTCAACAAAACCAAACATTTCATTTCATTTCATAGATATCTTCACTAATAAGCTGCTGATAATAACTTGAAGATTAGCACCTCAGAAATAGACGTTATAGTTACAGGTGAAACCTGGCTAGTTTAAATACCTCGGGGTTGAATTCTCAAGCGATGGCCGAAGGAAATGACCATAGAATAGGTGCAGCAAGCGGTGTGCTGCGTTTTCTTTACGGCTCAGTGATAACGAAAGCTGAGCTAAGTATCGAGACAAAGTTGGCAGTCTACAAATCAGTTTATCGCTTCGCGCTTACTTATGACCACCTGATCTGGATATTGAATGAGCTAACACATTCCAGGGTCCCTACCGAATTAATTTTTTGACAGGACTGACGTTAGTCACAATATGGGATCGAATAAGAAGCTCGATGGTACGAGATGAGCTGAACATAGATTCACTGCTACTCTTCGTAGAAAAGTCGTAACTGAGTTGGCTTGGGCATGTATAAAAATTGAGTATTATTCCGGGAGGAAGATGGGTTAATACTCTACACAAAGACACAAACATTCCTCTGATAAAGAATCTTATAGTGACACATTCTGAAAAGTTTTATGCCGGTCTAGCCTGTCATGAAAATCCATCAATAAATACTCTCGCTAAATACAGCGAGGACGAAATATTTAAGCACAAAAAACCAAAATCAATCCTCCGTAAAGAAATCCTGCCCCTAAATTTGCAGTATAGTTATTAAGTTTCAAGTCATCCACTTACCACCAACAAAAATTCAAAAGTAAAGAATCATTACATAATCATTTTGAATTATGCTAGAGTCAGAAAACTTTTAGTTTAGGAACTCTGTACACCATTCACATCAAAATCCTGACTCAGTTGGGGGAAGCAATTCCAGAGGCTATGCGAGGAGATGTGAGCCTGCTGTGGACGAAGGCCGCTGAAGTAGCTCAGGACAGGGACGCCAGGAAGCGCCCTGTCGAGTAGGACAAGGGGAAGGTGATGTATCTATTGATATATGCTCACTATATTATTATGTATACTATTCTAATATATATATGTACATATCGTAAATCTACATATTATTCAAAAGCCCAGTTGGGTGTAAATAATATATAATATAAGAGTTTCGAATGACTTTCAGTTTAGGTGCAATTCGATCTCCGGCTCCCGGGGAGAGTTGTGGTACTAGTCATAGTAGGGCACGCAGCTGTAGGGCATGACTGTCTGGGGAAACCGCGGCGCAGGGCCTGCAGGCTGTAGGCCAGATCCGGAGGGGTCCGAAAAATACTATATACATATAACGTTTTTCAAAAGCACGTGCAGCCGGACAAGCCAACGGCTACAAATACACATTGGTGCGGAGCGGCAGTATCCTGGCAAAGAGGAATGATCGCTTTCGGGTGGTCAACATTTGCCCTGAAGGAGATCTTCAAATGATAACCCCACATCATGATCAACAAAACATATGACTTCTACAAACTTGTTTCTACTATTACCGATACCCACTTCTCTTAATACTGCATCCTTGCCCGTTATTTTATTTATCTCAAAACCTGTTCATTTTTTTGTTTTTTGCACAGTTTCTTCCTAACATTTTATAACTATCATGTTCTTTGCACATTCTTTCACACTTTACAACTCTGAAATATTTTACACTCTTTAACCTCATAAGTAATCTATGTTCTATGTATAATTTGCAAGTTTACTGTTACGTCCTAGTTTATGTATCGCTCCCCCTGATGTTAAATATGTTGAAAGACATTCTTATTCTGGTAACATGATTTCATCTATATCCGATTACTACCATAACTGTGATGGTATTAAGACTAAAACCCAATCGCTACTTATTAATATCCAATCGAATAACTATGATGTTATAGTTTTATTCGAAACGTGGCTTGTATCAAGTGTAAATATGAATGAATTCATTGACTCACGATACACAGTTTTCCGACGAGATAGAGTATATATACGGTATAGAGATTGCTGGTGACAGTGCGCAAAGAGCTCGCAGCCTCCCGCCTCGATGCCTGGGAAAACACTCAAATCGAACAAATCTACTTCTCTATCCCGATGAGGTCTCTCAATATCATCATTTGTGCAGTATACGAGTATATATCTCCTGTCTCGCCAGCCACTTTATATGATATTTTATCCAACAACCTGGAATTCGTATTTTCATCTGAACCAAATAATATGTTTTGCATACTAGGGGATATAAGTCTACATATTCTTACTTGGTCATTTTTCGAAGGCTGCTGTCAAAGTCGTGCCTCTCCAAACTCAGCTGCATCGCAAACTTTGCTTTAAATATTGTCATTAATGTACTTACATCAATATAATTGTATTCCAAACCACAATGAAAAATATTTAGACCTAATATTTTACAGTTGCTAAACAAATGTTACACGTAGCACCGACCCTCTCCTTTTAGAGGACATACACCTTCCAACCCTGGAATTTTATATATCCTCTGTAATCCAATCAAAAAATAAAAACAACAAAGAGCGTAGGCGCAATTTCAGAAAAGCTGATTGATTACACTCAAATTAATAATGATATTTATTGTATTGATTGGATATCCGAAACCGCAAATCTTACAGCCGAACTGGCAGTAGATTGCTTAATAATAATAAATGGATTATTTCTATAGGGCCGTTTTCGTGAGAAAATCACCTCTAAGGCGTTTTACAACATAATTTATCTATCCTATACCTTATCACTTAGACTTATATCTAATAATTTACATATTAGATTAATTACTAATGGCTTACAGCTAAGATTTATAACTAGAAAATACCTAATTCAGACTTATATTTAGTGACTTACATCTAAGGCTTATAGAGATAGCGACTTACAACTTAGACCTGCTAGCTAGTGACTTGAAACTACTGACAGAGGCTTACAACTAACATATTTACATTTTAGAATAAATAATAATGTTGTAAAGAAGGCAGAATGGCCCCTCGTTGGGAACCAGTGTAAAAGTAGGCAGTTGAGGGGTAGAGGGACGTCGGAGAGTTATTATTTACTAATTCAAAATAATGAAAGTATTATTACGCAATAATACTATCATTATTTTGAACGTAACCAAAAATTTGTAATCCGCATTACAAAAATAAAAATGTTAAAAACAAATTTTTGGTTACGTTTATTTACAAAAACGCAACGACAAATTATTAAACATACGTTTCACCACTTTAAAAATCATATTCGTATTTTAAATATTTTGTAAAACATACAATGGAACGGTCAGAAAAAAGTAATATTTCTGATTAGATTTTGATAAATGCTAAGCCTATGTAAATTTATAAAATATTTAACACATATTTTTCTGTTTAAAAACATTATATTTATCGTATTGCGTAAAAATGCTATCATTATTTTGAATTAATGAATAATAACTCTCCGATTCCCTCTCCCCGTTAAAACACGTTGGAGCGACAGTGTAAAAGTACAGGTTAGGTTAACTCACCTTGAGGCCAGACGCGATGGTTGACTCAGGGTTTCACCAGGATAGCTCAGTAGGTAAAGCATTACGGCTCCCTTCTGCATGTCTTGAATCGGCACAGCCTCATATCGTTTCAGTAAAAAGGTACTTAAATACCAATGAAAAGATGCGTGCTTTCTAGACAGGGTTTATTTTACAGGGAAGACATTTACAGGTAATACATACGGGGTTCAATAACAATGAGCAGTACCTAATCTACCTGAGTTTCAATAATCTCACTCTCTGGTGAATCTCGAATCGGGCATGTTATTTAAAGGGCACAGTTAACTACAGTGCAGAAAGGAGGGTTGAACATACTGCTTACATGAGTTGGTCAGCGACTGGTGTCACATTCCTTCATCGTAAAAGTGTGATGTCGAGGGGCTCTGGATCTCACACGTACAACTTCAGGCAGGTCACAGCGAGTTAATGCACTGGTCACTGACTTTAATAATTAGGTTTATGCAAAGACAACAAGTTTACAATGGACTAAAAGCAGGGAAGGCAAGATGACGCCATAATTATGCCAGGCGGCCAAGCACGCTGCACACACCTTTTGCTTCTAATGTCTAATCTGGAATGCGGGCGAGCGCCGTGGCTCGGGCATCGAGCCCTCAACGGATGACGGTGGAACTGGCGCCATTCATGTCGAACGCCGAGATAAATCCTAGAGTATCTTCGAGAAAGTTAGAGGATCTTCCTTTTAAAATTTTTGCGGACTTTTAACAATCGGCTAGATTCTTCTATTAAATTGTAGTTAATTCGTTACATAACAATGTAATAATAAATAAAATTTCCCATTAGGTTCAGAGCTTATTAAGTTATCACGGAAAAAAGATAAAGTCTGGCTCAGATGAAGACATATAAAGTTATTTCTGACAATCTTGAATTTTCTTTCTTAGGGACTACATACAAAAAGTTTACTAATGAATCTCTTTAGCTGTTTTCGACACCATTGAAAGTTCATTTGCAGAACAACATCAAAAGTTTTTGGACATATGTATCTTCACTTAAATCGTCCGACGGATACCCCGCTGCTATGTCCTTCGAAGGGCGTAAATCTAATGATACCCAAGAAAATCTGTAATATGTTTTCTGAATTTTTTAACTCAACATTTCAACCTTCCTCCATCAATGATACAATCGACATCGACCAACATGAATCAGTTCATGACCCCGAACTTACGCACATTCACACAATTAAACTAACTGAAAGATAAGTAAGATCAAGTTTAAAGTCACTAGAAATAAACAAAGGTGCGGGTAACGATGGAATACTGGCGTGTTTCCTTAGATCTGCTGCACCGTCACTATGTGAACCTCTTACTATAATATTTAATAAATGTCTGAGTGAAGGGGTTTTCCCTGACAGGTGGAAGTTAGCCTATATCATACCGGTTCACGAGGGTGACTCGCGTCAAAGAGTGTAAAACTATAGGCCGATCTCCATTCTCTCCGCGATCCCTAAACTTTTGGAAAGACTTGTTCATGAAAATGTATATCCCCAGCTTGCCGACAAAATTATAGACCAACAACACGGATTCGTCAAAGGCAAGTCAACCGCGAGTTATTTACTTATTTATTCTAACTTGTTATTAACCAGCATGAATCGAGGTCACCAGGTTGATTCAATTTATTGCAATTTAAAAAAAAGCTTTTGATAAGGTTGACCACTTAGTTCTTATTAAAAAATATATGTATAACGGAATTCGGGGAAACTTGTTACGTTGGTTTGTTTCGTATTTAACAAAACGACAATAAGCTGTATCATTATGAGGACATACTTCTATGTGGAAACCAGTTACCTCTGGTGTGCCACAGGGACCAATCCTGGGTCGCTGTTATTTATACTTTTTATCAATAGCGTTACTAAATGTTTTTTGCACTGTTTGTTACTCTTGTACGCTGATAACATAAATATATTCGCCGCTGTTAGGAATATAAATGATTGTCTGCTCATCCAAAGAGATTTAGTAAGGTTTGAAGCGTTTTGCAATGATCATAAATTGTATCTAAGTTACAACAAATGTAAACAAATAAGCTTCACTTAAAATCATAAAGTTATCACAAACAATTATTATACTGTATAAGGGACTTTTTTTATTGTTTCCTTGTATAGCAATATTTTTAATTTAATCATCATTTTTTCCCTTTACATTCTTGTAAGTATTTATTTTTAAAGTTTATTTACCTTCTGTTACTCTATTTAGAAAAAAAATATCTGTTTAACACAATCTTAAATTCCTTAACTTATCTAAATATTATTTTTTTGTTTATTTGTTTATTTATCTTTAATAATAATAATAATAATTTGATGATTTGTATAGCGCCGTTTTTTGTGAAAAACCACCACAAGGGCGCTGTACAAATATTTCTTAACTAATTATGTACAAACAGATACAGATACAGGTTAGGATGCAGGCGAGTTCTCCAAATATTTCTATATTGTTTCGATATTACTACTGTCTGTATCTATATTTTCTCCATAAATAAATAAAAAAAAATTAAAAACGCACGTTTTCCTAACTCACAAATCGTTTTCACAATCCACCCCTTTTGGGATCGTAAAATTCCTTTCTTCAGTTTCGTCTGATTATGATCGGAAACTTAGTTTCGTACCAGACGGAGTAGTTCCTTTAGGAAGAGCGTATTTTAGTTTCGCTCTGATTTTATTTACTTTCAGATTATTCGTCTATTTTTACGTAAGAGGCTTTACGGCCGCCCGGAAACACGCTACTTTATTTTGTAAACAAAGTCCGTATCATTTATCTATTTCGCAAGATACTCCTCGAGGTCTGCCACCCCCTCCTCCGCCCCACCGTCTTCAACCCCAGCCCTCGCTTTCTCACATTCTCCATTCGCTCCACGTCTCCGATACGGTTATGCCTCTTTTTATAATAAACGAACCCATGTTTGAGTAAACAAGCTTTTGTGGGTTGAGAATAAAGATGTGCCTCCATATTATATTCTCAGTACAGTAGTCGGGCTTGGATTAGATACTAATATTAGCATTATACCTGGGCATGGAGCTGCGAGGATCTTGTATCCACGAATGTCACCTTCCTTTGATAATACGGCTTTCGCTGTTATGTTGCCCAATTCTACTGTACTAAATTTAATAGCAACTTTTTGTATTGTTCTACTCTCCTGTGCGATAAACCCGACAAATGACATGGAAATGGCTTCGAATGGCGCGTCCGCAAGCTTTTTGTTCCCCTAAACGTCCGTGCGCTCTTTTTAAATAACGCTGGAGTAGGCTAATTTGAAGGCAAATTGCCCTCGGGCACCGCGTGCAGCCCACTCCGCCCCGCCCCCGCCTTCCTCTGCCGACCATTGCCCACCACCACCCTCAACCGTCCTTCGCCAATTTCATATTTCCATCGGAGCGCCACACTGGCCGGAACTGCTGCGCGCCAATTACCCGGTGGTTTTGAATACTGTCTTTCTACAATGGCGGGCTCAGTTTATAAGATAAAAGCTAAGTATATCACCATGGCCAGCTTTCTTCGGTTCCGTGTTTGCTCCTTGCTGTAACTTATGTGATCACATGACATCGGCCAAAGCAGCGGGTGTTCGGCCTACTGAGGTGTCCGGCCCGCGGTCTGATCTCAAGGTCTGCACTAGTAATATTATTCCATGAAGGAAACTTGTTTAACACGAGTATGTCGATGTAGTCCATCTCGTATATTTTCTGTCTATGCAGCTTTTTTGTTTAAGTTTATTATTTCAAAGTATTAGAATATACATTATTATTAAGTTCGGCAAGTATTTTTAGTTGTTATTATTTTGACAGCTGTTTCGGGGTTTAAGGCCATTTTCAAACTGTGGTTAATCCACATTGTGACGACTTATTTATATGATTTAATTTACTCCCACTCCTTTAAAATTTGGATGGATAATGATTTATTATCGGTAAAACCGATTTAGTTAGAAAGCAATTAAAATTCTGAATTCTGTGAGGTTTTCACATTTATAATGTGTTTGTACTCGTATTTCACTATGTTTTCTTAATTGATTTATTTAAATGTGTTGTATTGTTTTGATAATGTGAACATACTGAGAAGCGGTGAGTATATAATTTTCCTTACTTAATGTTATATTAGGATCACTCGTTCGTTTGTTAATTTCTAACTGTTCAAGTAAATTTAATCTTAAGCCCTTTCTTTCTATTTGTAAGGGTTTAGGGTTGTTGTTGTCAAGCGGACGTGATTATTTACTAAAAGATGTTCTGCGCATTTAGAAAAAGTGCTTTTATTTTTTAAACATCTTGTATGTTCATTGAATCTAGTTGAGAAAGCCCTTCCCGTCTGTCCTATATAGGTAGCGTTGCAGTCGGCGTGGTCACATTTTAATTCATGTATGCCACTATTATTAAGTTTGGAATTTTTACTTTTTGAGTTTTTAAGGCTTGTTCCTATATTATTATTGGTTCTAAAAGCTATATTTAAACCACATTTTTTCAAATTTATTTTCCATTTTTTACGGATATTGGACCGAGAAATTCCAGGCATGCAAATTTTTCAAGTTTATTATTGTGTACCAAATATATTAAATTGTTTTTATTTTTATATTTCTTGCTTTTTATAATTTTTTCAATGTTATTTGCCTCATAGCGGTTTTAACCGCGATTGTTTTTATTGTTTCCTTTTCTTTTTTGTACGCTATTTTATCTATAGGAATATTAACGAGTCTATGTACCATTGAACGGTAAGCTGATAATTTATGAGTCCAAGGATGAGTTGAGTTTACGTTTATTGTTGTACTCGTATCTGTAAAAGTTGGTTTTCTAAATATATCGAAGGTATCATTAAATTTAAAAAAAAATGAAATGGATTTCTACGAATTAAACACAAAAACAATTAATAGAATATACAGTTAAAACATATTAAACAGGGCTTTATAAGCATAGCACCAACCAGTACCTTTCAAACATATATACATAATTTTTTACTCTATAATATTTGTTTTTCTCATCTCTTCATAAGTACTTAACTATTATACTACACTCAAATTATCTGCTATACTGTTTCGTAACAAATCAAAGATCCTAGAATAGTTCTAGCTTCTCGTTTACAATATCCTGTTATCCAATAACACAACAGCCCGCCATACGGCAACCAATAACACAACGACCCACCAAAAGTCACAATAATCAACTAATGAAGGCTAGCGCAACAGATCATTACTGGCCGCATGGAACGAGGCAGTTCGCGAAGCGACTCCGCGGTCCGTCAGCACTCTCTTCCTGACCTCCGAGCTATCACCAGCGTGCTCCGTTGGAGCTTGCGGCTTGGCTCATTTATTGCATCATTCGATTCCGCCATTGGAAACATCAATTGCATGAGGGTCTGAGGCCCCTAGCAGATCGTTCCCATACTACCTTGTAAAACACCTAAGATGGTGACCTGTTATTAACTATTAAACCCGGTGCGAAGATATTCAACGCCTGTGCTCCTTGTATACTGCCTACGCAGTCAACCCCACGACTATGGCGTCACTGTACCAACATGATCAAGTAAGCTGCCCACCCCTTCTCTCTTTTTATGTGCTGTACTTGTGTGTTTACCATCGTTAACTTGCCCGGTTAGAATTTCACCAGAGAGTGGAATAGTCTACGTATAGAACAGAGTAGGTGCCAACAACTTGGCGTACCCTGCATATAACCTGTATGACCATGTCCTTGTTACAATAAATTCTGAACTGAAAGTACGCCATCTCGTCATTTAAGTAGAATAGAAAACGCCTCTCCTTCAATTATAAGGCCGCCTGCCGACTCATTTGACCCTCGAGAGAGATCAAATCTCTTTGCTGTACCGAAACTGAGCTAATATCCGGACGACGCTAGAACCCGCCTAGAATACAATCCCCGGGTAAGTCACACTGTTATTTTTGCGCCACCTCTCACTTGCCTACCGCCCTCCTTTCAGCATCCCACACCTTGATACTGGCCCATAACAAAACGTAAACGATTACTTTATACTTTTTTTTCTTATTGCTTTGAACATAAATATTATTCTATATTAATTATTATACTATACTCAATTTATCTGGTATACACAATTGTATTTTTTCTATACTATTCTTTACGTGTCTTTATAATTTATTCTAGATTTATTGTATTACCATACTTTGTTGATACTAGCTTTTTCCATTCTATTTTTATATAATGACACTTAATATGAACTAAACTTGTCAATTTGACTGTCCTAAAACGGGATTTATTCTTAGTTACGCAATCAAAGCCTTGTTACATTTTATTGTTAAATAATTTGTGTTTCAAATAAATAATGAATATTCAATACTAGAAATTAAGTAGCTTTGGTAGATGTAAATATGGCTAATAATTTCATTTTTTTAATTATAATTTTTTTTTTTGAGATTTAAAAAACCTCATTGTAATATTTAATCATTAAATAAAATAATATTAACATAACCTAAATGAAAGATGAAACCGGACAAAAGGACAGAAACTAAAAAGATTTCAGTCGCATCTGGGACTCGAACCCAGGTCCTCTGCCTATACGGGCAACGCTCAACCGACTTAGCTAATGAGATCAGTTCAATTTGTGTCAAATGTTTATATAATTCTTTTTGAAATGTTAATTAGTAATTTAAGCTATTTTGCCGATAAGAAAATTTTTGTGATTGGTGATTTTAATATTAATTCGTCACAAAATCCACGTGCTGTAAACATCGAACTTGCATATGTAATGGAACTTTTTCAACTAAAACAGTTGAATACAGTGTTGAACTCATGTGATCGTACTTTAGACCTAGTTTTAAGTAATTTGAATATGTTTGTACAAAAGTCTGATTTCTGTCTTGTTTCCGAGGATAATTATCATCCAACACTTTTATCAGAAATAAGCTTTAAACATGTTAGACCGTTAAAAAATCTTCATCTTCATTCCAAACATAACTCCCGTGGTTGGAATTTCAACAAAGGAGACTTTGAGAAGCTATACAGTCAACTGCGTGACCACAATTGGCAGACTATCTTAGAGGTTTCCGATGTTGACGAGGCAGTGAAATATTTCTATGACACTATATACGCGTATTTTGATCAATGTTTTCCAAAGAAAAAAGCGCCGCGAAATGAAAACTATCCTAGATGGTTTACGCGTGAGATTATCGGGGACATAAAGACAAAGTTCTTACACCACCGGCGGTGGAAACGATCAGGTTTAGAAAGTGAGCATGAGTTCTTCAAATGTTATCGTACTAGAATTAAACGTAATATTTCGATTGCCCATAATAACTACATTTTGAATGTAGAAAATAATGTCAAACACGATCCGAAGTCCTTCTGGAAATACATTTCCGACAAGAAATGTGACAAGGGTTTTTTAAGTCATATTAACTTGAATGATTGTACACACAAAGGAGCCGACATGCCGGAAGCTTTCGCAAGTATTTTAAATCTGTCTATAATCAGGAAAAAGTTGATTTTGAATCTTTTGTGCCAGGGCTATCTGGATCAACATTTGCTCAAAATATTTCTATTGAAAACGTCGACGCCGTGGATTTTAGTTTAGCGGAAAAAAAATTGAAACCAAAAACATCGTTTGGCCCTGATTTAATTCCACCCTTTGTTATTAACGGATGTTCCGAACCATTATCCAGGCCACTTTTATATATATTTAATCTCACTTTAAAAAACGGAATTTTTCCCAAACTATGGAAGCTTTCAAAGGTCACCCCTTTACACAAAGATGGTGACAAGTATCAAGCAACCAACTACCGACCCGTAGCTATTCTTTCCGCACCCGCTAAGTTATTGGAAATGATTATCCACAAATATGTTTATGCCAAAGTTGAACCATTTTTGATAGAGCGGCAACATGGATTTACACATGGCCGATCAACCACTACGAATTTATTTATATTTACAGATTACGTCGCGAGAGCACTCGATAACAATGAGCAAGTTGACACATCATATCACGACTTTGCGAAGGCTTTCGATAAGGTTGATCATTTAGTTCTCCTAAGTAGGCTTGAAGAGATTGGTTTTTCTGTAAATTTACTGAAACTATTCAGAAATTATCTTAACGGAAGAGAACAATTATGGTTTAAACAACTCCCGCACATATCCCACATACTCTGGCGTACCACAGGGATCAAATTTAGGACCACTATTATTTTTAATTTTTATAAATAGCATTAGAAAAAATATAAAATTCGTCCGTTTTTTACTTTTCGCCGATGACATTAAACTCTTCATGCGAATAAGTACGTTAGAAGACTGTAGGCAACTTCAAGAAGATATTAATGAAATTATTGAATGGAGTATTGCTAATAAACTCGATTTTAACTTAAAAAAGTGTTCAGTTATGTGCTTTACAAGGTCACACAAGACTGTATACTTTAATTACAAAATGAAAAATACGTCTCTGAAGCACATGACGACTTGTAAGGACTTGGGAACTGTGTTTGGCGCTCGTTTAACATTTCATGCTCACATCGAAAGGATCTGCAAATCAGCCACAAAAATGTTGGGTTTTGTCATACACAGTTCAAAGGAGTTAACAAACCTTGCAGTTATAAGGCTGCTTTACTTCAGTTTAGAATTCAGCATGGAATGTGGAATCACAGGGCTATTAGCCTGCTAAGTTCAGTTGTATGGTAGGATATTGATTGAAAGGGTACAAATGAAAACAAAGGATAAAATATGGGATGTGCAAGGCGCATTTATGAGTGGAAGAGGGTGCATGGATCAGATTTTCTCGTTGCGTATGCTCACAGAGAAGTTTCTGGCAAAAAAACAGAAACTTTTCTGTGCTTTTGTAGATCTACAAAAAGCATACGACAGAGTTGACAGAAAAAGTTATGGAAGGTGTTGTCTAAGTATGGTGTGAATACAAATCTTATACAGGCAATCGCATCGCTGTACGAGGGAAGCATTGCATGTGTTAGGGCAAACGGTGATTTTACGGCGTGGTTTGACATCACAAAAGGTGTTAAGCAAGGCTGCGTAATGTCACCGTGGTTATTCAATCTATACATGGATAATTGTATGCAAGAATTGAAAGAGGTGGGCCTGGGCGCGAAAATGAGTAGTCTGCAAGTATGTTGTCTGTTGTATGCTGATGATGCGGTGCTGATTGCTAACAGTATGGTAGATCTACAGTCCCTCGCATCTAGGATGAACGAAGTATGTATGATGAATGAGCTAATGATGAATGTAAATAAGTCCAAAGTCATGGTGTTTGAAAGAGAGAGTACGAAAACAGTATGCAATATAGTTGTGAATGATGAATACTTGGAGCAGGTTGATGAGTTTGTGTATTTGGGAAATATGTTTACGAGAGATGGAAAGACTGATAGGGATATTGAAAGAAGGGTGAATGCAGGAAACTCCATTAACGGGGGACTGAACGCGGTTGGCGCAAACAAAAAGTTGTCCAAAGAAGCGAAGCTAGCAGTCCACAATGGAGTGCTGATACCAACCCTGATGTATGGCAGTGAGGCATGGAACTGGCAGAGGAACGATGAAAGTAGACTGAATGCTGTAGAAATGAGATCTCTGAGACGAATGTGGTAAAACCATGTATGATCATGCGAAAAATGTTGAGATTCGTAAAGAATGCAAGACTGATGTAAGCGTAGTGAGCAAGATTAAGAAAGGGACGCTTAGATGGTTTGGGCATGTAGAGCGAATGAACGAAGAAAGGAGTGTAAGGAGAATATATGACGCGAATGTGAATAGAAGAAGAGGCCGGGGACGCCCGAGGAAGACATGGCACGATCAAGTGAATCAAATACTCAAGTCGGGCCATGTCAGAAGTCGGAATAACAGAAGAGAATGTATGAAGCGTTGTATGAATGTGAATGAAGCAAGAAGTGTATGCCAAGATCGAGTTGTTTGGCGGTCCGTCCTCTCTGCCTACCCCTGCGGGGAAACGGCGTGATGGTTAGTTAGTTAGTTAGTTAGTTAGTTAGTTAGTTTACTTCAGTTTAGTGCGTAGCATTCTCGAGAGTGGTTCTCAGGTATGGGGGCCAGAGGACACCGTTTATGTATTAATGGTCGAGAAAATCCAAAAGAAATTCTTACGATTCCTCTACATGAGAGAGTTCGGTTTTTACCCATGGCTGTTTCCAACAGCTTTTATCTCGGGAATGTTGGGTATTTGCAGCCTTAGTTCTAGGAGAGATATAGCATTACTACTTATGGCTCATAAACTATTGAACGGTGTATTAGCAATACCTGACATCCTGGCTGAAATAGGATTTTATGTCCCTGATAATTTCACGCGAGGCCGCCAACATAGGCTTCTGTTTCTTCCCAGGTGCAGAACTAACTTACCAATGGTGATGCCTCTGGGAAAACTTACTAGGTTAATTAACTGCCTCGCAGGAAATGTGGATATTTTTCACTTGACCTACAATAATTTTAAGCACGAACTTATTATGTTATAACATTATGTTCCTACTTATAACTCTTTGTAGCTATTTTTGTTTTACATCTGTGTTATAAAATTGTGCTAACTATATTTCTGTAATTTTTTATCGCTTTTGCATTGTATTGGTATTTATAACTGTTTTTTCAAAATAAAATAAATAAATCAGCAGGTACCTGACCGGGAAGGGTGTGTACTTTGTTTATTGGGAATAATGTAAGAATATGACTTTTATTTAAATTTATTATTTATTTGATTATTTATGAGTCTACTATTAGTGTCATCTTCATCGATATCATATATCAAATTCAAGATTTGTTAATATTATTTTCCAATATTTTCCATATGAGATTAAAAATGGGGACGGTATTAGGGTCGGACCGGTCGCTGCAAGCTCGTAGGTAGGCTGGGTGGCTGTCGGGCTCAGGTTGCGGCATATCCGGGGACGGCATTAGGGTCGGACCGGTTGCCGCAAGCTCGTGGGTAGGCTGGGTGGCTGTCGGGCTCAGGATGCGTCATATCCGGGGACGGCATTAGAGTCGGACCGGTCGCTGCAAGCTCGTAGTTCATTTGAGGTAATGTCAGCTGTTGCTGTGTGTAGAGACTATTTCTGTCTGATAGCGGTAAGATGAGGCATCCGAGGTGAAAGCAGCGTTTCGGCCGAGGTCTCTCGCCTGGTGAGGAGAGTGGGTCCAGGTAGAGTGAAGATCTCTCACTTGGTGAGAAGAGCAGGTCGGGTAGAGTGAAGATCTCTCACTTGGTGGGGAGAGCAGGTCCGGGTAGATTGAAGATAAATGATGGTGATCGATTTTCAAGGTGAAAAGAGCATCTCGGCTCAGACGTTACTTGGTCGGGGTCGTGAGCGGGAATCAAGAGAACGTACCGCTTGTATGGGTTTTTATAGGCCGTATGTTGGGTATACGGAGGTATTTTCGCAGGATTTTACTTGCACTTGTTGTTTTGATGATTTGTTTGTTTCAGAGGTAGTTCAACTGACGTGTGTTGTTTTGATAAAGTTTAGCAGGTGTGAACACATGTTTTGACTTGTATTTTGTTATGAAAATCTTGTTTTGCCAACTCGGATCTGCCTCTATATGACACGTTTGATACAAGAAGCATAAGCATACTATATCTATTCAATATCCTTCCCGATAGCTTGAAAACGGAAAATAAAGTAAGAACATTTAAAATAAAAAACCTTAAAATCTCAAAGTAAGTGAGAAAAATAAAGCAATGTATAATAGGAATGATATGTAATATGGGAATAATATGTAAGGTATATAAAATAATATAATGTAATATGATATATAACATAAATATTAAATTAGGTTAAGAATAGTATGTATGTACGTAGTTAATAATATGTATATAGTTATGTTAAGAAAATGAAATTATTATATATTTCTTTTAACTTAATAAATAATTAATTATTTTTTTTTTTTTATAAACAATAATTATTAATCTAAAACGCTCATCCAAATTGAAAAAAACCTTCCGAGCAAAGATAAATGTCGCCGGCAGGACTCGAACCCGCACCCTTCTAATGTCCGGTTAGATGCTCTACCGTTGAGCTACGTCGGCTTATCGCAAACCCGCCAAGTTAATCAATATATATTAGTGTTCCATTCAATAATTACTGTTTTTATTATATTTTCACCTGTAAACAACCAACTTTATTAGTATGAGAGAGGCTTAAAACAGTAACACTGTTTGATTAATTCCCTCAACAAGATAGAATGCAGCGTTAATGGAACACTAGTATATTATTGATTAACTTGGCGGGTTTGCGATAAGCCGACGTAGCTCAACGGTAGAGCATCTAACCGGACATTAGAAGGGTGCGGGTTCGAGTCCCGCCGGCGACATTTATCTTTGCTCGGAAGGTTTTTTCAATTTGGATTAGTGTTTTAGATTAATAATTATTGTTTATAAAAATAATAATTGTTACCCTTTGCGCTTTGCACAAAAATCTTGTCTTAAGTTTTTAAGAACTTTAGTTTATCAATTAATAATTAATTATTTAATCGGTCCTTTACAAAATCATTTTATTTCATATTTCGGTGAAATGTTATTCGGAAAATTACCTTCAGTGCTAAACATTTTACGTGCCACTTGTCTTCCCAAAATTGCCTGGGTATTTATGAATTGTTATGAAAAATATCCCTTTTCGTCGTCTCCACAACCTCTTGCCCCAATGTCACAAGCGGAATATACAGAACACCTAGATATGACGACAAATGAATTTTAATATAAAAATTCAAGTATTTTCTCAGTTACGTGTTTACTATTATTAGTCGATGCCAGCTTATTGAAAACATTTCTGCATTCGGTGTTTTTGAAGTTTTTGAAGAGAAAAATGTGGCACTATAGGTCAGCAGATTGGTTCGGTCTGCGGGCGCATTTTAATGCTTTCCCTTGGTCAGCTGTCTGTTTTCAGACTTCGAATCCGTCCAGATGTGCCCAGGAAATTGGTGAATCACATCTGCGATGGATGGCTTCATGGCTTCAAATATGACGGTCTCCTTGATTGTATAGCTCCTAGATATCTGGTGTATTCACTGTTACGGTGTTACTATTATATTTATGTCTATCCTCATTGTAACCAACCTGTACTGCTGTTTTATGTATATATGTATATTTAAAAAAAAAAATTATTTCTTAATTTATTTAATACTTACAGATGCTTTGATATTTCTAATATTTACGTAATAGTTGTATTTTTGTAATATTAATGTTGATATTTTTAAAAGTATTGATGTTTTTATAATATTGATATTTTTATAATATTGATACTTTTATATTATTGGTACTTTTATAATTTTGATATTTTTTATGATATTGACATTCTTATAATATTATTTAAATCGGTGTTATAAAATTGGACTCTAGTATCTCAATAACAAAACTGTAATGCTTTTACCATTATTTTTTCTCTTAAAATTTTTTTTTCAACTTATGTACATCACATGCGCCTAAATATAATAATTTTGCCCTACATTTGTATGATGATTGTAATTTATTGTTGTATTATATTATATTGTTGAAATAAACTCCTGCTGACAAGCTACTTGCAGTGGCTTAGCGGGTATAAGTTTCCACTATATATAATTAATATTATACAATAAAAAATAAAAAAATTCAATCAACTATTAAAGAAACTGGTGTAGGCTCAAAGCCGTGGTTCCGTCGACAATGCTCCGAAGCAGTTCGACGAAAAAACGCGGCTTACCGAGCCTACAACACATCTCGAACATCAGAAAACAGATCAGCATATAATAAATTGGCAAAGGAAAGTAAGAGAATCATCAATAGATCAAAATTTGAGCACGACCTACAGTTCAGCACAAATCTAGCTGTTACGTGGATCACCGTACAGTCCATGATTGCTTTTTGTTTGACAAGCCCCCAAAGGGCACACAAACTCCAACGGCTCGGAGGGCTTTGAAGTAGAGAATGGACGGTTACCTCGAGAGGGTCTCCTCTTGGGGTAAGAATAAAAATTGACAGTTTCAAAATTAGAAATAATTAAGAATAATCTCGTCGAATCTAATGTTTCAAGACCCAATCATGTCTGATTACGTCTAAAAGGGATCGAAATGACAATCTAGTCTCCTTTAATGGAAGCAATCTTCCCAACAAGCCCTCCATTGATATGCTTGGTGTAACCTTAAGTGACCAGCTCAGGTATGGGGCTCCATCGAAGCCCGAGTAAATTTAGCCTCTCAGAAGCTGGGCGTATTGTACAGAGCCTGCATATACTTTAATAGTACACAACTGCTGACCCTGTACAAATCGCAAGTGCGCCCCACTGTAGAATTTGGCAGCCACCTCTGATCGGGAGTCCCAAAATATCTGAAAAACCCTTGACTATGTGCAGAAACGGGCGGTCCGTTTGATAGATTCGCCTATCTTAACAAACGGGTTGCAATCTTTGGAGCACAGACGTCAGGTGGGAATGCTGTCTTTGTTCTACTGGTATTTTAATGGAAGATGCTCCGAGGAACTAGCGTCATTGATCTCTTCGGCACCGGTGCATAGTCGGGAAACACGCTAAACGCGTGCCCAAAATTTGTACACAGTCGACATTTGTCACATGAGTCGCTTTTACGACTCGTCCCTGTGTTCAACAGCTCGGCTGTGGAATGATCTGCCGGCCTCTGTGTTTCCTCCATCTTACAACATAGGTCTCTTAAAGACCCAAGTTCACTCCTTCCTATCCCCTAAAAGACCCTCCTCACAGCATCCCCAAAGATGATATAGGCCTTGAAGGAAATTATTTCCCCCAGGGTCTCCTGTGTTGAGTTACTCTAAAAAAATAAAAAAAGTCACTGGGCGGTGTGAGGTGTTAGTGGTAGTGAGGGGCTACAATAGCCAAGGGAGCAAGAGTGGCCGGAATTAATTTATCGCCTCCGTGTGATGACGGATTAAAAACTCTTCCCGCTCCCTGATGATTTATGCACAGTTTTAGCTGAGTTCCGCTGCACCGCGGCCGGAGCATTCCCGATGCTTATTTAAGTATTCCGCTCCGCGCCGCCCTCAGCGCCTCCCCCACCGCCTCCCCCACCGCCTCCCCTTTCCACCCTCGCCGCCCCCCAGCCCTTTGGCGAGGCCCGTATTCTCATTTATGTAATTGAATTATCTACGCAAAGCTTTTCACCCGACGTGACAATGTTTTTTTTATTCCACATCTCTCGCTGGCGCTAGTCGCAGAGTAGCTATTTCTTCTTTGGTCGCCATATCGTTTGGCTTTGAAAACATTCGAGTACCACTCTACTAATACGGTTCATTCTATATACCGCTCTACGTTCTCTAAATGTTTTATGAACGCGCCTTCTTCTCAGTGGAGGTGATTTGTTTCTGACGTATCTGTGTTTTATTGCAGCTTCCCGACGATATTGCGGCACATTTAAATAGGAAAGAGATTTATCGAACCCGATTCGTGCCCGAGCCGTGCCGAGCCCGCGACGCGCCCCGTTTTGCCTGGTGTCCCGTGTCCCGTGTCCCTTGTCCCTTGTCCCGTGTCCCGTGTCCCGTGTCCCGTGTCCCGTGCCCCGTATCCCGTGTTAGCGGCTTTCAGACAACTCAACCCTTTTCTAGTGATCCTTATCCCCGTCCGTCCACTCTTCGTTGTTTATGGCTCCCCGGACATTCGAGATTAGCTAAAAACTATCAACCGTCCTACCCTTCTTTACTGCAATTGGCCTCTCTCCTTCCTCTAGCTACCGAAGCAATTCCAAAATAAACAGCCTTATCTTAATTGAATTTTCTCTTCCAATGAAAATTTATCGCCAAACCTTTTTAACTTTCGTAAATTAATTGCACGATTAAATTTCTATTGCTACTATTATCGTACATTTCAATGTTTTTTTATACATCGTTATTGTTTATTTACTTGAAAGTGATGCTTTGTTTTTTTGTATTACCTACTTAAAAATTCCTCCTCTCCGGAAACATAATAGATTTAGCCAAAGCATTTTACTCCAAACTAGAATCGGACTCAAATCCCTCCATCTCCAACCTCGGCCGCTGGACCCCCAGCACCGACCCCCTCCGTCCTCGCCCAGATTTCATCTTATACCCTCCATTACCTTAGTGAGCGGGTTTAAATATAAGATTGATATCAGCAAGCGCCGCTAGCACATAAAAGGCACTCTACAATTCTTTGTAATAAAAATAAACAAAAGCCCTACAGTAGCAATAGGCAGCCCGCTCACTGTGTGGAGAAGATTATCTCCACATTTATGCACCTCAAACCACAGTTGACACAGGAAGAAGGAAAAATGTTTCCTGGCATTCTACACAAAAATTTTACAGTACTATATGATTACCTACTTATTATTTTTGCAACTCGTCAATAGTGAGAATTGTAGAATTTGTTTAATTTATCGTACAGATAGTTCAAAAGGTTAATCTCTTTAAAGAATGCTGCGTTCCCGGATTACCCCTCCAGATGGAGAATTCAAATGGTTCGGGGAAAAAAGTACCTGCCTTTGCTCACAATAAAAATTCTTTCGGTACATTAGCTTTAAAGATATAAATTACTCTGCTGTCTGAACGTGGAAGGATTTTCCTCCGCTTGTTTCTCCTACCCGAGGAAGAAAATAATGTTTTCTTGTCCTTTCTCGTTTCGGAGAATTTCTCACTTCTTGCAACGTGAATTTGTTATGTTTAAATGTCAATATCTATATAATTTTAAATAATGTTTATTAACTAATAATGTTTAAAGTAAACATTAATGTAATTGTTAACTTACTTAATATTGAGTTTTTCTTTTGTTAAAACTACGTAAATATTGATATGTTTAATACCTTTTCACTATACAGTAATGACCTATTTATTCTGTCACTACGTCTAAACATTGACATTTGCCCCTCTGCGTTTGTATTTGCATTTATAATTGTAAAGATTAATAGCTAATAATGTTTAAAGTAGATAATAACGTAGTAGGTAACATTGCAACCAACTTGATATTGAGTTTTTCTTTTGTTAAAACTACGTAAATATTGATATGTTTAATACCTTCTCACTATACAGTAATGACCTATTTATTCTGTCACTACGTATAAAAGTGAAATTTGCCCCTCTACGTTTGTATTTGCATTTATAATTGTAAAGATTAATAGCTAATAATGTTTAAAGTAGATAATAACGTAGTAGGTAACATTGCAACCAACTTGATATTGAGTTTTTCTTTTGTTAAAACTACGTAAATATTGATATGTTTAATACCTTCTCACTATACAGTAATGACCTATTTATTCTGTCACTACGTATAAAAGTGAAATTTGCCCCTCTACGTTTGTATTTGCATTTATAATTGTAAAGATTAATAGCTAATAATGTTTAAAGTAGATAATAACGTAGTAGGTAACATTGCAACCAACTTGATATTGAGTTTTTCTTTTGTTAAAACTACGTAAATATTGATATAAGAATACCTTCTCACTATGTTGTAAATGGACCTATTTATTCTGTCACTACGTCTAAACATTGACATTTGCCCCTCTACGTTTGTATTTGCATTTATAATTGTAAAGATTAATAGCTAATAATGTTTAAAGTAGATAATAACGTAGTAGGTAACATTGCAACCAACTTGATATTGTCTTGTTTAAACTACTCAAATATAGATATTTTTAATGAATGTCATTTGCTGAAGTCATCCGAGAGAACTGAACCGCGAAAAAAATAAGGAATCTTCGTTAAAACGACCTAGAATAGCGCTACTGGTTTGTATTTTACATACTACACTCACCTACCCACGGATTTTATTTACACCTATGACAAAATAACTATGTTTTCATTGATCTACACCAATGACAAAATAACCATGTTTTCATTGATTTACGCAAATGACAAAATATCTATGTTTTCATTGATCTACACCAATGACAAAATAACTATGTTTTCATTTATTTACGCAAATGACAAAATAACTATGTTTTCATTGATTTACGCAAATGAAATACAACTAAATAAGTTCGTGGCTACAATTTATCACATTTAAAATGAGCTGCCTCTCTCCTGTTCAGCTTTGTGTGATGGTTTGTTCGATTGTGATGTTAATGTGAAACGCTTCAAATAGTAATTTTAAATATTGCAACCCTCAATCAAATGCAGCGGTTGCGCTTGAGGTTGATTGGAAACGTTTTCATTAATGACATGTGTATTTTGAAACACGCGAGTGGCCATTGTAATATTTCAGCAGGGAAGTGTGCTTTGCGGTCGGGCCATGTCAGAAGTCGGAATAATATAAGAAAATGTATAAGACGATGCATGAATTTGAATGAAGCAAGAAGTGTATGCTAAGATCGAGTTGTTTGGTGGTACGTCCTTTCTGCCTATCCCTGCGGGGAAACGGCGAGATGGTTAGTTAGTTAGTCTATACTTGACATTATTATTTTTTAGTATTCTGTATATTCTTGATGAGGAAAGCATCGCCTTCGAAACATGTTGATATGTATGTATTGATACAGCGGTAAATAAAAAATAATTTTTAATTAATTTATTCAATGTAGTAACCACTCAAATGAAACCATAAAAATTCTGCAAGTACTTTTTAATTAATTTATTAATAATGACGCCACAAAGTGAATACCAATCTTTTGAAGAAATTGATAATATTTCCACTTATCCACAACGAAATGTGCATATTTTTCTGAATCCCTCTATTCTGTTGGAAGGGTTCTCTCTCGGAGTCGACAGTATTGCAGCCACAGCCGCTATGCACAAATACGCACAGTGTGTGAATATGGTTCTGCCAGTTCCCCGCGGGCAAGTGGATGCCCCACGACCGCGACTTGGCGACGGGTGCTGCTGAGTGTTGAGTGGCTGAAGAATCTCCGTATCCCAATACTGCCATCATTAGTTCTCCACTCGTGAATGTCCAGATTGTCCAACGAGTGTTGGACATTTTCGGTCTAGATTCTAGGTGTTCTTCCAGTTCCCCGCGGGCACGTGGATGCTCCACGACCGCGACCCGGCGCCGGGTGCTGCTGAGTGTTGAGTGGCTGAAGAATCTCCGTATCCCAATGCTGCCATCATTAGTTCTCCACTCGTGAATGTCCAGATTGTCGAAGGAGTGTTTGACATTTTCGGTTTAGATTCTAGGTGTTCTGCCAGTTCCCCGCGGGCACGTGGATGCTCCACGACCGCGACCTGACGCCGGGTACTGCTGAGTGTTGAGTGGCTGAAGAATCTCCGTATCCCAATGCTGCCATCATTAGTTCTGCACTCGTGAATGTCCAGATTGTCGAACGAGTGTTTGATATTTTCGGTTTAGATTCTAGGTGTTCTGTCAGTTCCCCGCGGGCACGTGGATGCTCCACGACCGCGACCTGACGCCGGGTACTGCTGAGTGTTGAGTGGCTGAAGAATCTCCGTATCCCAATGCTGCCATCATTAGTTCTCCACTCGTGAATGTCCAGATTGTCGAACGAGTGTTTGATATTTTCGGTTTAGATTCTAGGTGTTCTGTCAGTTCCCCGCGGGCACGTGGATGCTCCACGACCGCGACCTGGCGCCGGGTGCTGCTGAGTGTTGAGTGGCTGAAGAATCTCCGTATTTCAATGCTGCCATCATTAGTTCTCCCAGGTAGTAGGTAGTCTATGTCCAGATTGTCTAACGAGTGTTTGACATTTTCGGTCTAAATTCTAGGTGTTGTGATAATCAATTCGACATAACTCTAACAATATAGAATGAGTTCAGCGCGAATTTCTTAGGTACATACATTTTAAACTCGAAATTTCAATAGTTAATATTAATTATGTTTGATGAATAAATTGCATCTGATTACGCTGTCTGAAAGGGGAGTTATGTCAGACCTAGTTGTATTATGTTTATTACAAAGTTATGGAATCATTAACGTAATTGAAGGGAACGGCCATCCTCGCCACTATTAGATTAAATGTACCGACGAGGAACGCAAGACAAACTGTAACATTTTTCTGCAACACTTACACAACCAACTATCAGTCTCATTCATTAACCAATAGGATGCATGATTTGGGCAACAGGTTTGGAGGTGTTTGATGTATTTACTGACTCCATTTTTACAGTAAAGCGTCACCTATACCAGTACTCTGATGAATCCTACAACATGTAGTATTGTAGCGGTAATGATTTGTATTATGACATTGTTTTGGTTTTCTATGTTATGTCACTGTTACACTTTTGAATAAGATTGTTCATTACTTTATGGTTTAGAATCTCTGTGTATTTGTAATTTTCGATAGCTCTTTATATTATGTTTTAAAATCCATGTAAAAGCCCGGCCAAGAGTATAATCAAATAAATAGTAAAATTAACTTCATTGCAGTCTTCGGGCCATTGATTCAATGATAAATTAACTTAACTTATACAATGATAATAAGATTACGTTATCGACAAAAATATGCATAAATAAATAATTAAAAAATAAACGTATCCCGAATTTATTTAAGTTGGCTATACTTTTTAAAATTTAGTGCATTCACTTGCCATTGAATATTCTGCAAACAAGTCAATGGAAGCTTTGCATATTTAAGAGTTAGAGCTACTATGATAATTGAAGCATGTTTTGAACGAAGTGCCAGTTCACAATTACCCCGCGCCCGCACTGCCGCTTTGAATAATTGAGCAACATCCATCTTCTCATTGTGATGCAAAATTCCGACGCGGACTCTTTTTCTGATTAACATTTTTAAACGACTCCATTTTTCTGTCACGAAAAAACGAAAGAGCCACACTTGCAACGGGAAAATGCAAATTTCGACGGTAAAGCCAGACTGCTTCCCACTTCCTCCTTCCTCCTCCCCCATCCTACGACCTGGTCCATCGAAACCACCCGTCGCTTACAACCAACTCCCTATCCAACTAATGGTGTACCTAAACAATAACATACTCGTTCCAAAATCCCGTTTAAATGTAACAACACCAGGACTGAGCATTATAAACACTCGCTTGTACCTAGATTACATGAATTTAATAATATATACAGATGATGTTGCGGATCTATTTAACTGCCCGGAATCAATATTAATATAACTTAAGTTTACTATGTTTTAAGTGTACGCATATCTTTTACTTTTATATCCTTTATGAACTTGTCATTGTACGACCTAGCGCCACATTTAATAGTTACCTTTTAAATTATTTGTACAGTATTTTTATGCTTGTAGTTATCTGTGAAATGTAATTATTGTTTATGTTAAATTTATATCGTTGATGTTAAATAAATGAATGATTCCCTCGGTCAACCCTGTCGCATATGTTCTGTGTCGTAACGCAAAACAAAGTAGTGGCATAACTTTCAACACGCAGTTGTCGTACAAACAAGTTCAATTCAATTAAAATACCCATACCGAATCATAATATTACGTAACCCGTAAAACGACCAAAAGAGTTCAATTCAAAAAACAAAACGCCACGCAAACGTGAAATAAATAAGTAAAATGAAATTTCGTGCCTGTATCTGGTGCATTCTACCGACCGACGAGAAGCTACCTCTGGCCTAGTTGGCCATCGGCCCAGCCATAACAACAGCCCCGCTCCGAACAGAGCAGGAGACCAGGGGGCGCCGCCCCCGCCCTCGCCAGACCGACCGGCGCCCGATACGTCCATCCGCTCTGCCCGCCTCGCCTCTCCGGCCTCCGCCTCTGTCCTCCGCCCACTGTCCTCTCGGAGTGAGCGGGAAACTTTTGTCACTGAACGGATCAAGAAAATATTCTACTTGTGTTTTCTTTTATATGATATTTTACCATTACTTACTCTGTCATGGCTGTCTCGCGACAAATATTCATATCTTAGCAGTTTTTAATCCGATTAACTAAAGTTTTAATTATGTATTTAAATACAAAAGCTCTCTCGTTAACAAACTTTGTATGTCTTTTGGATTTCAAGTAGGTAACCTAGCCAACGCTTACTTCGATTTCACTATCATTACCTGTATTTTTGCTGATATCATCTGCAAAAAATATAGTAGGTAATAAATTTCGCCATGAGTATTTATTTACGCCCATTACAGTTCTTTACATGGACATTTACAAATAACATTGAAAGGGTACACATGAGTATATATTATAATAGATAATATTAAAAGGAACAACATAACTTGACGCTTTTATCCAGAGTTAAATAGTTTCAAATAACCTAGCTGAAAATGTGTCTCCCTTGAAATCCATTGACCCGGTTGCTTTATCTTTTATTTATTTATATTTCAGTATTTTAGAAATAGTTTAGTGTGTGGTCACGAACCGTTTGTAGTGGAGTATGCGCCAGGAGCGGTTGAATATTTACACTGCGATCAAATTGTCATCCAGCCAGGTCCTGTTGGTGGAGGGGGCTGCAACTGACAACAGAATGACGCCCAATTTCCTATGGCGTTGGTCCACGATATCCCTTTGAAACATTTCTAAACCATTACCCGCTACTCGCACTACTTCACCTCCTATACTTCTGTTCCCTTGGGAGAGCATTTCACAAAGTAACTAAAAGTCTGTTTGTTGACGAGGAATCTTCTGATTGATACATCAGTTGTCAGGTAAGTCTCCACCTACTTAATGCAATCATTACGTTAGTGGGGTTGATCTAATGATCAACCGTGATCGATCATTTTTATAATTTACATTTTGCAGAAAAAAATATAATGCAAAAAGTCTTGATAAACTACTTTTTGTAGTTTGTCTAACGGGAGCTTGTTATTCAAAACTCAAAATTTACAATTAATGTTACAAAATATATATGTATCTATATAAAATAAAAACATATGTAACAAACTGAAAACGTAAATATTTCTCAAGAATCTTTCTACAAACACAAAATTATTTCTACAAAAATATTAAAAAATATAAAATAAAAACATAAACGACAACATTAAATCGTACATAAAATAATATTGCCTTATTATCTAATCCAAATAGTTTCTTTCAGCTAGCCAAGTTTTCATTAACTGTTTAGTTTTAATACTTTTTTTTTTCAAGCGAGTAACATATTCAAACAGCTAGGAATCATGTGATCTAAAGTCCTTTGTCCATATTTACCTGTATGCTTAGGAACCATTAATCCTTCATTCAAACTGAGACGAGTATTGTAAGTGTGCTCTAGCTATTTGTATAATATATAGGGTTATTGATGTGCTGAAATATTATTTTATACCAGAAAATTCCTCTTACTGAAAGAATTTTTGGACTCTCATAAAAGTATGGAATATTATGCCTTTGTTCGTATTAACTTTTACGAGCTAAGAATTTAACCAATGAATTTTGCACTGATTATTGTGCAGCTTATTGATAAAGATCATACCTTCATTCAAAGCACCGATGCTAATATTCTTCATAAAAATGGCCATGGAAACAGATTAAATAATTTAGAATCACTCGAAATAAAGAAAGCAGTTAAAACCAAAAAAAAATCTTAATAATCAACTAAATGTGTCCAATAGCCCAATATTAGGTATATTTCCTATAATCTCGTAAAATTCCCCATTATCCCATAATAACCTGTTCAGGTATTCCTTGGTATTCCATTATGCACACTTCTGTCTCTTTCTCTCTGTTAATATGTCAGATTTCTATTTCATGCTATCTCATTTTTTCTTTGTTCTATGTTATGTTCTGTCTTATTCTATTTTGTATATATAAACACACACTATCTAATTTTGATCAGTTTAATTTTTGTACCCTGAAGATGCTTATGTTAAGTGAAACCGGTCGGTCGTAATAAAATTCTCGTGGTTATTAAGAAAGTTATTGTTTTATTTTTATTAAATATGTCTAACCACAAAGTGACTGCTTTCTATAAAAAAAAAATTAAATATATATATATATATATTTTTAAATACATGATGAGAGCGAATGAGATTGTGCATCATTTTATTAGGTACATAAAATCCCTTACAATTATTTATAACTTTTTCATGAAGTGGTGCGCAACGGATGTAATTTAATTTGAAAATATTAAAGACGTTTTCATAATAAAATAAATTACGATAAGGAGAACATTAGTAAACAGTAAACTGTGCAATGTCAGTGGTATCTTATCTTTGCTCGTTTAAACAGAATCATAACTCGGGAACGATGAAGCGTTAGAAGGGAACCCCGTGCAGAACAGAGTGCGGGAGAGTCTTGTTGGTCATGTTTATTGTAGGCAGGGAAAAATAATACCCGCTTAAAAGGAAATTTACGACAAGCCACGTTTGCTGTCTTAGGGCGGTTGCTTGCTAGAATAACACTTTAGAATTTAATTATTCGTAATGTGGAAATGAGCCGGTGTTCTGAACGAGGTAATGAAGGTTCTCGGCCCTTGAAGAATCTCCCCGGGGAAAATTAGAATTTCCGCCATTTCGCCGAAAACAACAAAGCAGCCCGTTCATCCGGCCAGCCTCACTTACCCCCAAAGCTGAATTTTCCTTTTATATTGCTCTTACTTATTTATCTACCGCTCCTAAATAGTGTGACATGCTTAAAAGTAATTATTATATATAAATTAATTAAAAATTACTTTATATTCACCACTTTATTAATATATACTCGTACATATCAACATGTTCCGAACGCGATGCTTTCTTCATCGGGAATATATAGAATACTATTATATTAAATCTCAAAAAAAATAATTATATTTAAAAATACTATTATTAATATTATTATTTTAATTGTCGGCATTTACGCGTTCGTACGGAACGGGACTACATGTACCAGACTTTAAATGCTATAGTTTTCATCATTCTGAAATATATGAGCCACACATCGCAACAAAGAGCCCCTCAGGTGAAGATATTCACTATCTAAGATCAAACTACCGAATGCTATAGTTTCTATCATTCTAGAATATATGAGCCACAACATCGCAATAAAAAAGCGTTCAGGTGAAGATATCCACTATCCAAGATTAAAGTACAGAATGCTATAGTTTCTATCATTCTAGAATATATGAGCCACAACATCGCAATAAAAAAGCGTTCAGGTGAAGATATCCACTATCCAAGATCAAAGTACAGAATGCTATAGTTTCTATCATTCTAGAATATATGAGCCACAACATCACAATAAAAAAGCGTTCAGGTGAAGATATCCACTATCCAAGATCAAAGTACAAAATGCTATAGTTTCTATCATTCTAGAATATATGTGCCACAACATCGCAATAAAAAGGGGTTCAGGTGAAGATATCCACTATCCAAGATCAAAGTACAGAATGCTATAGTTTCTATCATTCTAGAATATATGAGCCACAACATCGCAATAAAAAAGCGTTCAGGTGAAGATATCCACTATCCAAGATCAAAGTACAGAATGCTATAGTTTCTATCATGCTAGAATATATGAGCCACAACATCGCACTAAAAAGGCGTTCAGGTGAAGATATCCACTATCCAAGATCAAAGTACAGAATGCTATAGTTTCTATCATTCTAGAATATATGAGCCACAACATCGCAATAAAAAAGCTTTCAGGTGAAGATATCCACTATTAAAGATCAAAGTACAGAATGCTATAGTTTCTATCATTCTAGAATATATGAACCACACATCGCGACAAAGAGCGTTCAGGTGAAGATATCCACTATTAAAGATCAAAGTACAGAATGCTATAGTTTTCATCATTTCGAAATATTATATTAGGTTATCGTTACGTAAAAGCTCTGTAGGCGAAAAAAAATCCGTTTTTAAGATCAAACTACTGAATACTGTATTTTTAAATAATAAATATTTGAAATATTTGAAAGAACAAAATCTTGTAATTTTGCGCGGCTGAATCAAAACATTATCCTTTCGGAAAACGCTTTTGTATTTTGTGAAACAGGACGGAAATACGAATGTTTTGATCATAGCACCCAGAAATTGAAATAGAAAATACGAATGTATTGATCATAGCACCCAGAAATTGAAATAGGAAATACGAATGTTTTGATCTTAACACCCAGAAATTGAAATAGGAAATACGAATGTTTTGATCATAACACCCAGAAATTGAAATAGGAAATACGAATGTTTTGATCATAGCACCCAGAAATTGAAATAGGAAATACGAATGTTTTGATCATAGCACCTAGAAATTGAAATAGGAAATACGAATGTTTTGATCATAACACCCAGAAATTGAAATAGGAAATACGAATGTTTTGATCATAGCACCCAGAAATTGAAATAGGAAATACGAATGTTTTGATCATAGCACCCAGAAATTGAAATAGGAAATACGAATGTTTTGATCTTAACACCCAGAAATTGAAATAGGAAATACGAATGTTTTGATCATAACACCCAGAAATTGAAATAGGAAATACGAATGTTTTGATCATAGCACCCAGAAATTGAAATAGGAAATACGAATGTTTTGATCTTAACAAGCAGAAATTGAAATAGTAAATACGAATGTTTTGATCATAACACCCAGAAATTGAAATAGGAAATACGAATGTTTTGATCATAGCACCCAGAAATTTGATCGGTGGTTATTAACTATTAACCACTGAACAGATAATCCCAAGAAGTATCATCTAGACCGATTTTAAAGAAAACTGACATTTCTAATGTTCATACGACCTTTCAACATTGCAATTGATTATCTGTTCAAGAAAGAATTACTTTAATTGAAATTATTTCATTTTCACTAGAAGAAAGTAATTTTTTCCCTTATATCAGACACACGGACACGCCTATCCTATTGGTCTATTGGACACGCCTCTCCTATTGGTTTTACTCTTCAGTGGTTAAATAAAACAGATTTAGGTGTCAATACAGTTTTGATAAATATTAGAAAAGAGTTATTTTACGCTTACAAAGATGCAAAGAAAGCACTCTATTAACGAGAAATGTAACGCATTGAAATTTAGCACAAACTGCATTAACGTCATCTGTTAGCTACAATCTTTTATTGTAGGAATTTAGAGACAAATCCACCTTCTTAAAATTTCATAATATTTCGCAAGATGTCAGTATACAAGTTAATTTTATTTATACAACATATTGTACATAACTCGGATTGTAAACAAAACTTATACTGCACCCTATATTTATTTTTTGGCATGTTGAAGAAAAACGTCCAAAGATTTTTTTGAGGATATTCAATATTTTGTAAAACATACATAGGACGGTCAGAAAAAGATTATACTTCTAATTTGATTTTTATAAATACTTAGCCTATGTAAATTTTTAAAATATTTTTCTACTAAAAAACATAATGTTTATCGTATTGCGTAATAATATTACCATTATTTCGAATTAACAAGTTATTTAAGTCCGCCTTGAAGCGGCACCTATTACAGGTCTTATTTTGGTAACCACAAAACTTTTAGAGTAAGGGGGGTTCGTCTCGATTGATTGGTGTTATTAACTTTATTGTAGTTTTTCATTTTTTTATACCGGTTCTCGACTCGTAATTTGGGAAAGACTGGTTTGAATTCTTTGTTTAACTGAAGTTAAAGGGGGTACACGAACTAGATACTTTAACAAAATATTTTTTCTTGAAAATGGTTTTTTAAGAAACATCAAACTGTGGAGTTTTGTTGGCAGAGTCGACTTTCCCGCTGGGCCTTTATCATAAATGTTAACCTCTATTCACAGGGAGAGAAAAGCGGTTCTCGGCGCTTCCTCCGGGAGCGGGTGCAGTCCCTGTGCAGTCTGTGGTCTATAGCCTACAGCCTGTAGCCTGTAGCCTGTAGTGTGTGTACACTGTACGAGTACATCCCATAACGGAGCGGGAAGACTTCACGTTTGACTTTCTACACCTCTACTGTACAACGCAGAAGTACTGTTTTTACAAAAAATAGCCACCTCTGTCATATATTGTCCTGAATTATTCAAACGAATTCAATTGAGAGTGCCCAACAGACCAACCAGACAAAACCACACACTAAACCTACCTCAATGCAACACTAACTCAAAACAAAACACCTTTAAGCACCGCGCTTCACACATTTTTAACACTTCATACAGTGAATTCGATTTATTCAATTCAGCCCCTTATAATTTCAAGCCTAAAATCAGTAAATAACAAATGAATTTAAAAATATGCTAAAAAAGTATTCACCACTTTATAAATGTACATTGATATCTACATGTTTCGAAAGCGATGCTTTTATCGTCAGGAATATATGAATACATGTAATAATATATTTATATGGTGATGAATACTAAGTTTATTTTAAAATTAATTTATTAATAATGATGCCACAAAGTGAATACCAATCTTTTGAAGAAATTATCAATAAATAACATTCACACAATACATATTACTGCACACAGACTAGATCCTTTCCCTTCCCCTCCCTACCACCATCCTAACCACATAGGCTAACTAACCTTGTAACTTAAGTGTAAACCTATTATTAGTTCATTATTTAAATATATTTACCAAACATAATAATTATTCTAAACTGTTGGTTTTCCAAATAAAAAAATAAGTAAATACGAGTATTATGTAATATTCTTCCAATGTTTCTAGTTACTTCGCATAATAAAATATCGGTGCGTTTGATAGTCCAATAACATCCCTGTATTACAGTTTATCCGGTTGTTTGATTCGCATTCCGAATATTATGTCCAAGTAGTTATCTACTGCTGCTACTATAATGTAATATGTGCACAAGGATTCTGCGTACCGACTTTACCAATGTTAAACGGAAAGTACCGCGTAATAAAGTCATCGGCTCATAAAGCTGCGTGATACGTAAGTCAATCTTATCAATATTCCTCAAAAATATATATATTTTTAGTACTCAATTTTAAACGTATTGTTTTCCTCATAGCACCGTCCAGTACCTATCAAACACATATTCGTGTACATTCTTGTTTTCTCTATAATATTCGATTTTCTCATCTCTTCATAAGTACGTTCATAAGTTTTTTTTCTGTACTATTCTTCACATCTCTTTATACTTAATTATTATCCTTTTTTCTAGATATATTATATTACCATACTATGTCAATACTAGCTTTTTCCCTTATATTTTTGTATAATGGCATTTGAAATAAACTTGTCAATTTGACTGTCCTAAAACGAGATTTGTTCCCAGTTGGACAGTCAAAGCTTTCTTACAATGTATGGGTTTCAAAATAAATAAAACTTTAAAATAAAGCAAGGGTACTCGGAAGTGGTTGGATCACGTGATGGATTTGTTAAACGTGTTATTTTTAGATTTTGAGGGTAGTTACAGCTGTTCCTCAACAAAGCCACCTCTCTATCAAGATCCATCTACAACGCTATGATTCACTTACATTTAATATATCTTTTCGGGATCTGAGGATTTACTACAAAAAAAACGATTTCAGAGATCCAAGATATATTTGATAATTTAAAACAAAAATAAATAAAATACTTCTCATCCGTCCTAGATATTTACTAAACATTTAATTAAAAAAATATGTCTTCCAGTTTGTTCCTTTTAAGTATGTATCTTAAATATTAAGTATGTTTGTTTCTAAAAACTGCAGGTTCTGCATCTGATCTCACAATGAGTTTCAACTACTGAGTAGAATGCATAATGTATTGTACACTTTTTAATAAATAAAAAAATATATATTGTAATTAAAATAACTTTGGAATGTAATACGAAGATCGACATCGCTGCAGTGCTTCAAGAAGTTCTGCAGCGAATGGTGGCAGACTGCATACCTCTACCCCATGAAGAGACTCCTGACCCCCTGCCTCTATTGTGTTTAATTCGTAGAACTCCATTTGTTTTTTTTTTTTAAATTTAATCTAAATCAAATTTAATAATGTTATTCTGTAAGTATTTTTAGTTTATATTATTATGACAGCTGTTTCGGCGTCTAATGCCATTTTCAAACTGCTGTTAATCCACATTGTGACGACATCAGACGACGAATAATTCAAATTCTCTATTCTGTGAGGTTTTAACATTTATAATATGTTTTCCCGTATTTAATTGATAATATTTTCTTAATTGATTTATTCAAATGTGTCATATTGTTTTGATAATGTGAACGTACTGAGAAGTGGTGAATAAATAATTTTCCTTACTTTATTAATTAATGTTATATTAGGATCATTCGTTTTTTTTTATTTTTTTTTATTGTATAATATTAATTATATACGGTGGGAACTTATACCCGCTAAGCCACTGCAAGTAGCTTGTCAGCAGGAGTTTATTTCAACAATATTATATAATACAACAATAAATTACAATCATCATACAAATGTAGGGCAAAAATTATTATATTTAGGCGCATGCATCTTGTGCTGTACATAAGTTGAGAAAAAAAAATAAAGAGAAAAAATAATTGTAAAAGCATTACAGATTTGTTATTGAGATGAGTCCAATTTTATAACACCGATTTAAATAATATTATAAAAATGTCAATATCATAAAAAATATCAAAATTATAAAAGTACCAATATTATAAAAGTATCAATATTATAAAAATATCAATATTATAAAAACATCAATACTTTTAAAAATATCAACATTATAAAAACATTCATATTACAAAAATATAACTATTACGTAAATATCAGAAATATCAAAGCATCTGTAAGTATTAAATAGATTAAGAAATAAAAATTTAAAAGATATATACATAAAACAGCAGTACAGGTTGGTTACAATGAGGATAGACTTAAATATAATAGTAACACCGTAACAGTAAGTACACCAGATATCTAGGAGCTATACAACCATGGAGACCGTCATATTTGTTACCATCAATACACAAGGTTACTTTCCAAAAGCCAACACTTTAACATCAGTGAGAATTTCATCATAGGACAATTGTTTTTAAATTCGTACGGCAATTTGTTAAATATAAATGGTACAATGTATTCAAGGGTTCGTTGACCATATTTATTTTGAAATATTGGCACTATCATTCCTATATTTTGTGTGAAACGTGTATTGTGTACATGATCCACCACTGCCTTATACGGACTTTCAGATATATGTTGCAGTAGAATTTTATGCCACAAAAGACCACGAACAGGTAATACATTAATTGATTTGTACATGATATCAATGTCTCGCCTTTGCTTAAAAACTGTGTTACTTACTAACAATTTTACCATGGCAATTTGAATCAGCTGTAAATGTTTTATGTTGGTCTTACAGGAGTGTCCCCAAGAAGTTACACCATCCCTTATAGTCGATTCTGCTAGAGACAAATAAATTAGTTTCATAGTTTTTATAGGCACATATAATTTTACCTTGTGGAGTCTTCCTACAATGGCTCGAAGTCGCTTACAGAGGTTGGAAATTTGTACCTCCCATTTCATATTACAATCCACCGTAACACCTAGATACAAGTACTGGTTGACTAATTCGATACTTGTACACGCGCAGGGCTGTTTGGTATTATTGTGAATGCAATTAAATGAATGGGATATGATTACAGGTGCCTCGCTGTACCTTGCATGCGGGGATCTTATATGCATCAATTTCGTTTTTTTAGCATTGATTATTAGACCAGAGTCATGTGACCATTTTAATAAAGAAATAAAGTCTAGCTGTAACAATTTTATTGCAGTATCCAAATTTTCATGGGATATTATAATTGCTGTATCATCAGCGTATACATAATGTTTAACAAACGAGAATATTTTGTTCATAAGTGATACAAAGATAATATAGAGCGTTGGACCTAAAATTGACCCTTGTGGAACTCCTGTTTAGACATTTCTTCTTTTACTAAATTTGTCTGATATTTTTACCTGGATTTGGCGGTTGGTTAGGAAGTTTTTGAATAGTTTGAGAAAGTTTCCTCTTACCCCTATTGCCTCCAAAATATTTAACAATTTCATCGGGTCTATAGTATCAAATGCCTTTGAATTGTCTATGAACAGTACCAAAACATATCTTTTATTATTCAGTTCATTATTTATATAGTTAGAGAAATCCCAAAGTAACATTTCAGTACTTTTTTTTTTTGAAAACCAAATTGATTGGGATCTATTAAAGAAAAGCACTCCAAGTATTTGGTTAGTTTTAAAGATATGTATTTTTCAAGAATCTTTTCTAGAGCGGGTAATATACTAATCGGTCTATAGTTTCCTATATCAGTATGTTTCCCATTTTTGTAAATAGGTCTGATAATACTACATTTGAGTTCATCTGGTATCACAGCTTGTGTTAAAATTGTGTTGATCAGATGGGTTAATATAGGACCCAAAATATCTATGTGTCTTTTTATGTCGTTTGTTAATTTCTAATTGTTCAAGTAAATCTAATCTAAGAACATTTGTTTCTATATGTAAGAACTAAACTTCTATATTAGAACCGGTATTTTTCAGTCATCTTCCAAAGGACTTATTTTGCCACACTGTACAATAAATATAACCAAACCCGTAAAAGGGTTAGTAATTAGGAGATTGACGCAAACGCTGTTTGTGTAGGCCTCTCTAAGTATATGTTCTACTCACAGTATTTAATAAATACATCCATTATCCAACTTTCTAGGTTATTCGTTATTAGTATGTTTACATAATCCATCATTGTTTTTATAGGCCTTTCTAGGCATGTGTCCTACTCACAATATCTAATCAAAAAATCTATTAGCTAACTTTCTAGGTTATTCGTTATTACTATGTTTACATAACCAATCAGTGAATGCATAACCCACCAGTGTTTTTATAGGTCTTTCTAGGAATGTGCTCTACGCACAGTATTTAATTGAAACATCTATTATCCAACTTTCTAGGTTATTCGTTATTAGTATGTTTACATAACCCATCAGTGTTTTTATAGACCTTTCTACGCATGTGTTATACTCACAGTATTTCATCAAAACATCTATTAGCCAACTTTATAGGTTATTAGTTATTAGTATGTTTACATAACCTATCGGTGAATGCATAACTCACCAGTGTTTTTGTAGGCATTTCTATGAATGTGTTCTACGCACAGTATTTAATTAAAACATCTACTATCCAACTTTCTAGGTTATTCGTTATTAGTATGTTTACATAACTCATCAGTGTATCATAACCCACCAGTGTTTTTATGGGCCTTTCTAGTCATGTGTTCTACTCACAGTATTTAATCAAAACATCTATTATCTAACTTTCCAGGTTATTCGTTATCAGTATGTTTACATAACCCATCAGTGTATCATAACCTACCGGTGTTTTTATGAGTCTTTCTAGGCACGCACAGTATTTAATCAAAACATCTATTATCTAACTTTCTAGGTTATTCGTTATTAGTATGTTTATATAACCCATCAGTGTATCATAACCTACCAGTGTTTTTATGGCTCTTTCTAAGCACGTGTTCTACGCACAGTATTTAATCAAAACATCTATTATCCAACTTTCTAGGTTATTCGTATGTTTACATAACCCATCATTATATACACGTGTCATATTTCATAATGGCTTCACATTACTTATGTTTTATGATTGGGTGTCAGATATGGTAAAGCACAACCTCCCGAAAAAAGAAAACGGCGGTCTTAAATTAGTTGATTAATATTTTTACTTTATTATATAAATATGTACTCGTAAAATTATATAGAACGTTAATTTATTATTAATAAAAGCTTCACTTTTATTTCTCGCTTTCGACAAGTAGAAGTTCATTATCAAATAAGTTTCCGGCCGACTGCGCCGTCATGCGGGAAAACCTATTTGCCCCCCACCCGCATGCCTCAATGGCGAAATAGTCTTTCATTTGATTGTTCGAGTCATTAAAGCGGCAGACTGCAGCGGTCGAAACAAATTGCTTCATAATGTCTTCGGCTTTTATTGCCTTTTCATAAAAATAAAAGTCTCGGCGCTCCGAGTAGTTGCTCTCTGGGAACAAATAAATGGAGTTTGCGAACTTTGCAAATTCCAAAGGGGCGCTCGGAGTCGGTGCCGTGCGCCCACCGTGCTCGTGCTCGTGCCCCTGCTCGTCCCCGTTCCCGCCAGGATACGCTGGCCGGGAAATTGCAATCTATTGACTATACGCCGCCGGTACTCTGTGCCCTCCACCTGGCGACTGGCGACCCCGTTGCTCAATTCTTCGGTCGCTCTTTATTCACTGCCCCCTTTATTGGGCACACCGGCATCGGCTTCTCTGCTAAATAAAAATTATAATTGCCGAACTCATCGGTACATAAAAATATGCCCCAAGCGTTTTGTGCCAAGCTTGAGTATACATACCCGATGAATTGCATTCTGTGTTTAAGTTCAAATTCAAGCGATAAAACGTAATTTTAATAGTCCCTTGAACCTTTGCTTTGAATACAGATGCCAATTTTAATAGTCCCTTGAACCTTTGCCTTGAATACAGATGCTTGACTAGGTTTATGATATATTGATGGATAAATACTCGTAGTTAGTTTAAATAAACGAATTAAATTTATTTTGTATTCACCGCTTTATTAATATACACATATCAACATGTTTCGAAAGCGATGGTTTCTTCGTCAGGAATATATAGAATACTAAAGAATAATAATAACCAGTATAGACAAATGATAAACGTAGAACACAATAATCTAAGAATAGACAAATTATAAACATAGATAAAAAATTAATTAAAGTGGTTAAGTAATTAATCAAAAATTATTATAAAACACTGTTTTCAATTTTGAAAATATTGTACGCAAACTAAGCTTCTTCTTTTGGATATGTAATTTGTGGCTAACCAGAGTAGTATATCTATCAATACAACATGGCAGGCTCAATGTTTTTCATGCTACTTTTATAACGTTATAGAAATAGTTTTACATATTGGATTTCATTCGAATCACTTTCTAAACCTTCCCGGCACTAATAAGAAAAAATGCTGTTATTTTCTGCGAAACCGATTGAGTAATTTTCGGGAAAATCGAGGACGGACAGACAGACAGACATTCATTTTCATAAATATAGATTGAATAGAATATTTTGATTATTCTACGTCACCATCTATATATTATGTATTACGTATTACACTTAAAATATCAATGGTTTCGGGCTTATGTCAATAAGGTCGAAGGATTTTTTATTCGTAAGATTTTATGAGATACGATTTTTACGGCGTTGTTTAGTTTTATGGCCGTTATATTTCCACCCACTGCGCTGTATTTATCGGAACGTATATATTTATTTTTTGATGTCACTGAAGGAACAGTACATATTGGAATCTGAGACAAATATTGATAATGTATGAAATGCTTCCTCTCTATGGAACGTTCCCTATTTCACGGAACTTGATTATTCCGACTTGACTGTTATTTCCCCGGAATAGAAATGAACCTTAAATTAAGTACTTGTAATTTTTCACAAGAAATATTTAAGATCGTTCAAGTTCGTCGCCTAACCTTTTCAGGTTTTATAAAACAGTACGGAAACCGCTAAATATTTTGATTATAGAACCCAAATATCCAAACCGTTGGAATTATGAAAACCAGCATTAATCATATGCCCGACAAACGCGGTCGGCCAAATATTTATTATTGGTTTTTATCGTTCGGAAAGTCAGATTCCAAACAAAATTAAGTTACGAAATATTGGGATTTTTTTAAAACGGATTCTTTTAAAATGCATCAAGCATCTCGACAAAAAAGCGCTACGCCGAAGGCAAAAACATGTCTAAGTTTAAGATGAAAACCACAAAATTCTATCGTCTTAGTCATTCTAAAATATTAATCAATTTTTAAAAAAGCTTGTTATTTTGATCGGCTGATTCAAAATATTGAAAACGGACTAAAGTTTGCAGCTAAACCCCTTTGCGACACTGAACAGAAGCCGTTAAATATCTCGGTCATAGTGCTAAGAAATTACATCCATAGCTCTTGACTGACAAATAAAGTCATCCAATCCGAATCTCCCACGACTTATTCTGCCGAGAAGGTTCTATTTTTTTTTTAATAAATATTGTACGATGTTTTCCCATGAACTAAAATTCTCAATGTTTTGTTTGATAGTGAAGTTCGATTGCAATGTTTATAAAAGTTTGGTACATCCTTTTTTCGCAAGAATTACTGCTCATTTCTGTTTTTCAAGTGGGCCATACGAAAAGGCCCGCGGGCCGCACGAAACCCATCACTGCTTTATATTCTCACTTCGATCGATTTTTAGAACGTTTCTGTTGCTACGTTAAGGAGGAACCGTAGAACTATGAACGTTGTGTTTTGAAAATGGAAAATTATGGTTGAGGAATAAGGGTTTGTTTATTAGAAACACAAACAAAACATTTTCATAAAAGCATCATACATAATGTGTCATATAGAGACAATCGGCGTGTAAATATCTCTATCTAATTAATGTGTTTACAACATGTGTGGTGTCCGCAATAAAGTTTTTGGATTATTAAGTTACAAATTACAATGTTTGTTATCCCGTATTTATATCAAATAAGTACTGTGGATTTATTTGATTTTTTTAAAATTGTTATCGTTATTATTTATATACCTTTATGTGGTGGTAAAACCTGATTAATATTTGTATTAAATAGTATACAATATATCTCTATGAATTGTATTCCCAAGAGTTAAGAAACTCATTGTGTGGTATATACCTACCACATATGTGTTTACCTACCACATATGTGTTTACCTACCACATATGTGTTTACCTACCACGTATGTGTATGTATTATATTAATAAGACTTAGTGTTGTAAATTGGATAATGTAGCGATAATGATTTGTTTTATAATATTGTTATTTTATGTCACTGTTAAACGTTTGAAAACGATTGTTCATTACTTTATGCTTTAGAATCTCTGTGTAATTGTAATTTTCGATAGCTATTTATATTATGTTCTAAAATCCATGTAAAAGCCCAGATGCGCGTATGATCAAATCAAATAAAAAAACACCTCCAGTTTTGGTCGTCATAACACAGGAAAATCACGAACATAGCAAGAGTAACTGATTACGACATATCTCCACTGTGTACTAAATTTGCAAAATCGGTATCTGCGGTGGAAGATAAAGCACGAATGTCTTTGTTTCCTTGTGGCTTTTGACTATAGGTATTTTTCGTATCAATTCATTTTTCTACATGTATAGGCTGGTTTTGGTAGAACCCCTTTCCAATCTTTTGGCAGTCGAGTTTATGAGGAGTAACACTTTTAAGTAACATTTTTACAATGTTACCGACCAACTCCATATCCTCTTCAAATGGAAAATAAAATATTATGAATTACTAACAGTACAGAATAAAGCAAAGTCGTACAAACTTGACTATGAAAGGGCAAGCCTTACTATTACTGTACCCTCTATAAAATGCGCATCAATAGATAAAACGACTTCACTTCTCTAGACTCTAGAATAATAAGTGTCAACGCACAACAAATAATAATAATATTATTGCTTTTGAATATTTTTTCAATGTAGGTATGGTGTGCCTTCTGTCTTACAATATAACCCAATTGGGGATGCCATCGTCTCACCGAGGGCTTTACTTACGCTGCTCCCATTTGGGGACACGCACTTCACAAACACGTTAACAAACTATAAACCCTGCAAAACAAAGCCATTCAATTAGCATTGAATGCGCCAAATGGATCAGTGTTAACATTCTACACGATGACAAAATATTCCTCTGATAAAGGATTTTATATTAACACGTTCTGAAAAGTTTTATGCCGGTCTAGCCCGTCATGAAAACCCATCAATAAACACTCCCGCTAAATACAGCGAGAACGAAATATTTAAGTATAAAAAATCAATCCTCCGTAAGGAGTGAAATCCTGCCCCTAAAGTTGCTTTATAGTTATTAAGTTTCAGGTCATCCACTCACCACTAATAAAAATTCAAAGATAAAGAATCATTAGATAATCATTTCATGTTTCCTCACCAGGAATACACAGAATAATAAAAAATAATGTCAAGTATAGACAAATGATAAACATAGAACACAATAGTGTAATTAGTAAATTCGAACACAAGTATCAAATCAGAAACTGTAGCGGAAATGATTTGACCATCGCAGTGAGTGCTACCACAATGTACCAAAAAATACACATCTATCAACAATAAAATCTCCCCCGAGGTTAAAAACTGCGAATTGTCATCCGTCAATTTCAATGTTCTCCGAGAATCTGTTATATAACTAAATATATTACTTAACTTTTATATGTTTTTTAAATATTACATAATTTTCGTTTGTTTTTTTTTTTTCTTCTTTTCTTTCTTTCTTCTACATCTTCATTTTAGTTTTTTCTAGAACAATTTCAGAACCCACCGAAAAGTGCTTCAACAATAAATTAAAAATAATGCAACACCTCACAACTCGATATTTTGATACCCACCACATATCAGTATTTAATTCCTTATTATGCAATTGTCTTATCTTATTAAAATTGATTAATTGTGTAATTTCTTCAACCGATTGGTATTCACTTTGCGGCGTCATTATTTAAAAATTAATTAAAACATATATTTAGTATTCACCACTTTATAAATATACATTGATATCTACATGTTTCGAAAGCCATGCTTTCATCGTCTGGAATATATGGATACTTTTTTTTATATTTATATATTCCTCAAGATGAAAGCGTCGCTTTCGAAACATGTATATATTAATGTATATTTATAAAGTGGTGAATTAAGTATATTTTTAAATTCATTTATGATTAATTGTGTAATTAAAAATGTCTATTTCATTATTAGAGCAATGAGTATTGTAATTTCTTAATATCCGCGGTAAAGGAGACAAATATCCCCTATTTGTGTCATAGGTTTTAATATAAAACATATATTTTATCCTCCTTGTTGATTTTCTGTTTGTATGTTAATGTTGATTTGTGATAAAATGTTTTTTTTATTTGAATACCGCACAAGAGTCCCAGCTACTCCCAACCGTCTGGAGGCAGTGAGACTATGGCATCCCCAATTGGGGAATGTTGTGCGGCTGAATACCGGAAGAGAAGGAGATGGGGAAGGGAAAGGTGGGGATATACCTGGCTATTCAGATCTGGTCATCAAACACGGCTAAGCCGTTTCAAACAACGTTTCAATTCCGAATGGTGGTCTTTCACGTAAGTATCTTCCACTCTGGAACGTGCGCAAATATGCTATGTATTATTTTTAAACGAATTAATTGAGAAACAGCACAAATTAATTAAATAAATTTTCCTTGCGCACGCCGGGATGCGACCTTGGGATTCGTAGCCTTACCCCTCGACCATGGAGGCCGTGCATCAATTGACGCAGGTATAATTTTGTAGAAAAGGAATGCATCAGAAAGTTTACGTCTGACTGACAGAGATTATAGTTTATGTATAGTAAGGAGATGTGTCTAGCTAGGAATTAATATCGACCAGGCTAACATAATGCAACTTCAACTTACATTACCTTAATTAATTGATGGTAAATTACTATGTTTTACAAGTAAAAATGTTCCCAATGTAAATGTCAATGTAAATAAACAAATAAAAAATAAATAAAAACATGTGTATATTAATAAAGTGGTGATTACAAAGTAATTTTTAATTAATTTACTAAAAAGATTATTGTTTTTATTATACAGAAAGTCAATATTTGTCTGTACTTAACATATTAACATTTTCTATAGATCTGCTCCGTGAAACTATTATGCTTTCTACACTGCCCCTGCCACGTGTTCTGACATGATACTATAATTTATTAACAGTACCTTTAGAGAGCGTAACGTTGTTATTATACCGATGGCCCTTTGGATTAACTCTGGAACTAGGGACTTGTGAGATTCCAGTGAACTTTGCCAAGCATTCGGCCCTTTTCTCGTTTAAATGTCGTCACACTGTCTAAGTCGTAGCGGCTCAAAGGTCACGCTCTGGCGGAGACTTGAAAAGGCGAACTGGGAGTGAAAAAAGGGAAAATACCACCTTTTAGTCGTTAAAGTGTTTTTTTTACATAGACCCATTAATGTTGAAATTTCTGCTGCTGCCGGTTTGTGAAACAATATTCGGATAATTATTTTCCTTAAATGAGGTATTCATGCATATATATGCATATCGCCAACTATTCTGTCTACCAAGATACTGCAGCGCTACAGAAATGTTCCTGGAAGGACGAGTGCACTCTTTCAGGGCACTTCTCCGCCACCGCATGGGAAGCCTATGGTGCAGAGTACGCCAATCCAAGAATATCATCATAATCGCCACGACTACATGGATGGAGTTTCCCCTGATGGCCCTTTGCAGACGGGAGTTATTTGTTGTATTATTAGCAGTTCTTGCATAGCATACCTTCTGGAATAAAGTAATTATTATTATTGAATTCGTTGCGAGCGCAGCAATGACCGGCGGCTGGTGGCTGCGGACACCCCGTTTTTTGTTTGATCTTTATATTTTTAATACCTTTCACATAATCTCCCATCTAGAATCCATTGAATGTGATCTACTCTTGAAAAACAATATGTCTTATTGTTCGGAAACTGTAAAACAACATGTAAAGTTGATGGATACTTTCAATAAATTTGATACCCGCCATGTGTAATGTGTAATGTGTACACATCAAAGGCCCATAATTTCACGTCTGTCAGACAGCTCCCCCCGTCCGCCCGCTCCCCGCATCAATCCCCTCTTTCTCGTCGCCCCGCGCACACCCTATCGCATCATCCCTGTACGCTTTTTGTTTTTGTTTTTACGACCCTGTTTATGCTTGATTTTCTGAAGATAAATATCCTACTACCCTAAAGCCACCTCGTACACATACGTATTGTTACGTAAAAATACGTAATTATCATGAAATATGAATTAAGGAGAAAAATACACCCTTAGATGAGGTTTTCATTTTAAGGCTTTTTAATAAAATGATAATAATGTTTTGTTATATTCCTTATTTTATAACAAAATAACAAATAATGGTATCCTCACTGGAATTTCATTTACAAAATATTAAATTATATTATATTAAATTGATGTGCTTGATGAAAAAAAATAAAAATTCGTCTAAGGTGAGATGTTTTAAGTGCAGTTGAGTGGTTTCGGTGTTAGTCTGTATTTGGTGTTAATATTTTTATTGTAACGTATCCAGTTATTTATTTATTTTTTATATGTATTATGGTTTTTAAAGGATAATCGTTCGACTCTTGAGATCTAGTGTTTCTAATATGTGTGATTGTTGTTATATCTTGTTTTTGGTTTTACGAATGCAAAGTAGTATTGTTTCAGAGTATAATTGTTTTATTGACCTTGTTGAATTGTTTGTTGAAGATTTTGTCAGTGCTAGTTCTTACAAGTTTGTTGAAGATTTCGTCAGTGCTACTAGTTCTTACAAGTTTGTTGAAGATTTCGTCAGTGCTAGTTCTTACAAGTTTGTTGAAGATTTCGTCAGTGCTAGTTCTTACAAGTTTGTTGAAGATTTCGTCAGTTCTACTAGATCTTACAAGTTTTTTGAAGATTTCGTCAGTGCTAGTTCTTACAAGTTTGTTGAAGATTTCGTCAGTGCTAGTTCTTACAAGTTTGTTGAAGATTTCGTCAGTTCTACTAGATCTTACAAGTTTGTTGAAGATTTCGTCAGTGCTAGGTTCTTACAAGTTTGTTGAAGATTTCGTCAGTGCTAGTTCATACAAGTTTGTTGGATATTTCGTCAGTTCTACTAGATCTTACAAGTTTGTTGAAGATTTCGTCAGTGCTAGTTCTTACAAGTTTGTTGAAGATTTCGTCAGTGCTAGTTCTTACAAGTTTGTTGAAGATTTCGTCAGTGCTAGTTCTTACAAGGATTTTAATTATAATTTTCATGGTGGTTTAATGATTGTGTTACTAATGAGTAAATTAAGAATATTATCATATGCACTTCCCCATCTGATAATACCATATTCTAATTATTAGTGCTATGTGTATTAAAAAGGGTTACTCGTCGTGCTATTTGAAAGGTATCTTCGTACAAGCCATTTTATTATGTATATTCTCCGGAAATACAGACCTTAAAATATCAATCTCGCTAGGTAGCAAGTACTTCAAACGTAAACCCGCAGCCGGCAGCCTGTAACTGGTAGCTCGTAGCCGTTAGAGGCGCCTGCAGCGATGGCGGGAGCATTCATCCAATTTATCGTTACAGCGATCCGCAACACCTCTAAAATGGTTTGATTAAACTCATAAAATCGCTAGCATCGAGTGAAAAAGTGAACGTGCATGGCGTCCCTTATGGGGGAGTCCTAGCGGCTGGCTGCGCCGCTCCCCGGCCCCGGCCCCGGACGAATCGTATCTCTCATTACGGTCCAATAACACAGTCGAGCGGGTCCGCGCCGGAGAGCGATTAACCTCGCGGTGTTGTGATGGTGTGGGATCAGTTCACCTGATGCAAAACCAAACGGATTGCAGACTGCAGACTGCGGACTCCATCGTCGAGGATTTACATTTTAACCCGCCGGATATAGAAGCGCTGCACGGATTCAACAATTTTATTGGGGACTGCACATTGTCCACCGGAATGCAAGACCGACTGAAAATTAGTCGCAGGTTTGACAAAATATAAAAAAACTATTATTTTGGTTTTAAATAAAGGATTTTCTCTCCTTGTGAAAATATCACGATTTTCGGGATTTCGTCACTAAAAAGCCGTAAAAATTCCGCTGACGTATTCTTTTTACAAAAAATAGCCACCTCTATGATAGATTGCCCTGAATTACTTGAACGAATTCAATTAAGAGTGCCTAACAGACAAACCAAACAAAATCGCACACTAAACCTACCTCAATGCAACACTAACTCAAAACACCTTTATTCACCGCGCTTCACACATTTTTGACATTTCATAAAGGGAGTTCGACTTATTCAACTCAGGCCCTTATAATTTCAAACCTAAAATCAATAAATAACATTCACACAATACATATTACTCTACACAGGCTAGATCCTTTCCCTTCCCCTCCCTCTCATCATCCTAACCTCATAAGCTAACCTTGTAACTTTTCTTTTTTAATTGAATAATTTAAATGCTCACGTGAATTTATGCTAATATTTGGTGACATAAATATTGATCTTTTAAATTATATAGATCCTGTGGTTATTCACTATGAAAATGCTTTTTCAAATAACTATTTTACAAAATGTATCAACGACGTTACAAGGGAAGCTATAGCTTCCCTTGTAACGTTTATTTGTAATGGTAAAGTGACACGAACATATCTGGATCACATTTTTTTAGGTATAATAGCAAACACAAAGAAACTGACATACTATGCGCATGTGTTTGTGACTTCATCATTGCAGACCACTTTGCAACAGCTGTGAACATTCCGTACTATAAAACTAATAAACGACCTATAAATAAAGGGCGGAAAGTCCCAATTTTATCTCAAAAAACGAATAGATTTTTCAATTAGAAATTACAACTGGAATGCTTTGCTTCAGACAAGCGATTGTAATAATTTATATAGTCAAATAAAAAGCAAGTTTAAATTATATGAAAATAGTAAAATATTTATAGATGTAAAACCCAATACAAGACCTTGGATTATAAAATAATAGATGACAGAAGATTTTCTAACACATATAAAGGAGATTCTTTATTTTAGCGGTGGAAAAGCTCCCCAACAAATGCAATTTATGAAAAACAGTACAAATGTTTTCGTAATTTTGTTAATAAATTAATAATAACAAGTAAAACAACCGTTTTTAATGATAAAGCCTTTTTCTCTAATTGATTATTCATTACTTACTTTTCTTCTACTTTGCTTATTAGTCGATTAATTTCTAATGATTCTAATTTATCTAATTTTATACCTTTATTGCACACATGTAATATTGTAATAAAGGTAAAAAATTAGATGAATTTGAATCATTAGAAATTAATCGACTAATAAGCAAAGTAGAAGAAAATTACTTAATGAATAATCAATTAGAGACAAAAGCTGACTCTCCGCTAATATATCCATTATAGTGTAACCTTACTTGTATGCAGTAATAGTATACGAGTATAAACATGAATGTAAATAGGAAGCATATGCAAAATATCAGGATAAAATGTAACTGGGAATTTTTGTCGCAGACATCCAAGGCGAACTCAAAGAAGATGTGTACATATTATAAAATGATAAAATATTTTAAAAACCCAACATAAATGTACCTGGTTATCCGTAGTTCGTGTGACTATGGAGCAAAACTGCTATAAAAGTTCATCTTAGCAAACAAGACTGAAATCACAGGGAAATAACAAAACTAGAAAGAACCATCTGTTCAAATAAAAGCTGACGAATGACTTTATATAATTTTAAAAAAACCCATAGATTCAGTAAATAAACACAATGTAATCCGTCTTACAGAGGGTAATAAACCATCCCGGAAGCAGTTTTTAAAAAAATAATACTCGTAAACAGTACCGTCAGCAATAAAATAAATTTCAAATAATAAAAAACAATATTAGAAAGCAGGGAACTCACTCACGACATCCATGCTATATATACCATATAGATTTAGTATTCATTGTACCAGTCTGAGGATGCCCGTGATAGGGTGAAACCGGTCCGGTCGAAAATAAATAAGTGGAAAAAAATTACAAGGGTTTTTTAATAAATTTTTTTTTTTTAATAAAAGACATCTTTTGGTACTGTTCATAGACAATTCAAAGGCATTTAATACTATAGACCCGATGAAATTGTTAAATATTTTGAATGCAATAGGGGTAAGAGGAAACTTTATCAATAAAATCTTCCTAAGCAACCACCAAATCCAGGTAAAAATATCAAACAAATTTAGTAAAAGAAGAAATGTCAAAACAGGAGTTCCACAATGGTCAATTTTAGGTCCGACGCTGTATATTATCTTTGTATCACGTATGAACAAAATATTCTCATCTGTTAAATATTATGTATACGCTGATGATACAGCACTTACAATATCCCATGAAAATTTGGATACTGTATTGAAATTGTTCCAGTTAGACTTTATTTCTTTATTAAAATGGTCACATGACTCTGGTCTAAAAATCAATGCTAAAAAAACGAAATTCATGCGTATAAGATCCCGGCACGCAAGGTACAGCGAAGCACCTGTAATCATATCCCATTCATTTAATTGCATTCACAATAATACCAAACAGCCCTGCGCGTGTACAAGTATCGAATTAGTCAACCAGTATGTGTATCTAGGTGTTACGGTGGATTGTAACATGAAATGGGATGTACAAATTTCCAACCTCTGTAAGCGACTTCGAGCCATTGTAGGAAGAACTCTATTAAATATAATTTCATGTTACTATAAAAACTATGAAACTAATTTATTTGTCTCTAGCAGAATCGACGGTAAGGTATGGGATAACTTCTTGGGGACACTCGTGTAAGACCAGCATAAAACATTTACAGCTGATTCAAAACGCCGTGGTAAAATTGCTAGTTATTAAAACACTTTTTAAGCAAAGGCGAGACATTGATATCATGTACAAATCAATTAATGGGTAATCGGCATGAACAGGTAATCAATTATTACCTGTTCGTGGTCTTTTGTGGCAAAAAATTCTACCGCAACATATATCTGAGAGTCCGTATAAGGCAGTGGTTGATCATGTACACAATACACGTTTCACACAAAACATAGGAATGATAGTGCCAATATTTCAAAATAAATATGGTCAACGGACCCTGGAATACATTGTACCATTTATATTTTTTAAAATTGCCGTACGAATTTAAAAACAATTGCTCTATGATGAAATTCTCACTGATGTTAAAGTGTTGGCTTTTGGAAAGTAACCTTGTGTATTGATGGTAACAAATATGTCGTTCTCCTAGGTTATATAGCTCCTCGATATCTGCTGTATTTACCATACGCTATTTTGCTCTTTCTTACATTGCCTATTGAACAAATATGATGGTTTCCTGATTGTATATTTACTTGATAGCTGCGAGAATCATAAAAAAATTTTTTTTACGAATTTCTATTTCTGTTTTATTTATATATATATTTTCTCAATTCATTTAATGCTCGTCGATACTATGATATTTTTTATATTTTTATAATATTAATGTTTTTGTTATATTATGTTTTTATAATGTTGATATTTTTATTAAATTGATATTTTTTACAATGTTGGTATTTTTATAATATTGATATTTTTATAATATTGATATTTTTATTATATTGATATTTTTATAATGTTGATATTTAAAATGTTGGTATTTTTAAAATATTAACATTTTTATAATATTGATATTTTTTATAATATTGGTATATTAATAATTTTGATGTTTTTTATGATATTGATATTTTTATAATATTGATATTTTTATAATGTTGATATTTTTTTATAATATTGGTACTTTTATAATTTTGATGTTTTTTTATGATATTGATATTTTTATAATATTATTTAAATCGGTGTTATAAAATTGGACTATACTATCTCAATAAAACTGTAATGCGTTTTCCATTATTTTTTTTATTTTTTATTTTATTTTTCCAACTTATGTACATTGATCACAACATGCATGCGCTCCATATCCTAACTTTGCCCTGCATTTGTATGATGATTGTTATTTATTGTTGTATTATATTATATTGTTGAAATAAACTCCTGCTGACAAGCTACTTGCAGTGGCTTAGCGGGTATAAATTCCCACTGTATATAATTAATATTATACAATAAAAATTAAAAAAAAAACATATTTACTTCATTTTTTTTTAAATATTTACCTTACATAATAATCATTGTAAACTATTGGTTTTCCAAATAAAATAAAATAATTGACTTTATTACCAGTAAGAATGCAGGCAAATATCCGATCTCCGCGGCACTCCTCTTGTACAATATAATATTGTTAGTTATTACTTATTAGATAGATAAACCGAGATATCTTTTCCCTTACAGAATAATGTTTGCTTTATGTAAAATAATCGTTACTCTTATCGAACCTCTTTTCAGAAAATATCCGTTGAACGTGATTCTATCGTTTTCCAATAGTAAGGCTCTCGCATCGCTTTCCAGTAAATTTCCTTCTAATCTACCATTATTTCACTAACTTTATAATTGTCAAACTCCAACGGTGAGTGAACTTGTATCCATTGAATACTTTTGACTCCCAGTTCTATTAATGTAATACTGTTTATGGGATTCTCCTTGTTATATTTTTATGCTCCGTAGTCAACATTAGAAGTAAAGGGTTATTTTTATTCTAATGACAAATTATCCTTTAATCCCATAAACTTGCACAAAAGAGAAAAGTGTTTTTGCATCGGGTGTGAGAGGACCGGTTTAAGTACGCAGTTTGAGTCGTGCTCCAGAGGAGAATATATTTTTATTTTGATAAAGAAAAGAACTCTCCTGGTCTGTTGAACATGAATTCTACCCGAATTATGTTGTTTGTATATGTGAATTGTGGAGGGCCTGGGCTGCGTCAAGAAGTATTAGGCCCTGACTACACGATCGCCCAACCTCTCAACTCGAACGTTTGGGCGATTGTGTAGAGGGGTAGTTCGTACGCGTTGGGCCAACGTTGGCTCGAGTTGGGCGAGTTGGCCCGAGATCGCTCCGGTGGCGAACTAGTTGGTCCAACCTTCTAAATAGTTGGCGGAACTATTTTGAAGGTTGGCTCCACACATTGGCCTTTCAGTACGAATTCGGCAGGCGATCCCGATGGACGTGCTGGGCGAAGAATAAAACATCACTGAACTGTGTTTATAATGACGAAAAAATACTCAAATATGCAACTAACCCCCAAATAAATGCCCAAATATGCATTATGCTAGTAATAATAATAATTGGATTATTTTTATAGCGTTGTTTTTTTCATGAAAAATCACCTCAATAACGAAATGCATGTAATTCGATGTATATATAATAGGGGCTAGTTGTTATATCTTATGACTCAGGCTGTACGTAAAAATAAAATACGGAGCTAAAACAGGTGCAACAGTTATCCGATTTCCGGTATTATGGTACCTAATGAGAAACGAATTATGTCAATAATATTATAAATTTCGGTAGACTTTCTATGAATATCGGTAGATGGATAGATTTTAGCTAAAATGGCATCACTATTTGAAGTACGTAGCTGGAAGGTTGGCCGATCGTGTAATTGTCCGATTTATAGTCACTATCCGATCGGCCCCGAACTCGGGGTTGGGACGTTGGGCGATTGTGTGGTCGGGGCATTAGTGTTTACTCGTCCGAAATGCCTTTTTATTAATCCGCATAATTCAAATAAAACAAGGGGAACGCAATTAAATGTTATTCGTTATTTTATCTGGGGATGAACAATGGAACTGGCGTGTTTTATGAGACGTCAAAAGTCTGATTTATCTGAATTTTTGTTGTTGTCTTCTGTTGTTATTTTTTCAATGGGAGTGGGTGTGTTAAAGAATACGCACTATTCACTTCTGAAAGGTGTATAATTACATTCAATTGAGTTCATTTGAAGTGATTGCTCGTGTGGCAATATCTGTCGGACATTATTTTATAATATATTGGTTTTGGTTGTTTTTAGAACGGTTTGTCATTTTAGAATGAAATGTTAATTATTTATTCTGTTTTCTTTGTTTCAGGTAAGCTCGATGTACATCACGAATAGCGGACCGGGAGTTGTGCGGAATGACGTCAAATATTTCCGTGAGTAAACCAAACTTGATCAAAAAGATGTTTTTATTTACTGTAAATAACTAAATGTGTAAACAATAAAGTAAAAACGTTAACATATATTAAAAACTTCTTCCGTTTTTTAAGTTAATTTTATAAATATTCTTCAGTTCTAAAAATTATAAATATTGTAAATAAATACCAACTCCCCTAATAAATGTAACACCAATAGAAAAGGAGGATAAAATAGCAACTTAAAAACCGTATCATCTCTGAGCTTAAATTTTCTAATAAAACTGTGTTCCTCTGAAGCGACCTGCCAGGTAAGTATGTTTTTCTGTTTCTGTTTGTACATAATTAGACAAAGAATATTAAGTAATATTTGTACAGCGCCCTTGAGGTGATTTTTCACAATAGTGGCGCTATACAAATCATCCCATTATTATTATTATCGTACAATATAAATCTTATAACTCATCGTAAGATGGTTCAGAATTTCCCTAAACGGTGTCGTGGATGGATGACCTTGTCACTAAATTTCCCTAAACGGTGTCGTGGATGGATGACCGTGTCATCAAATTTCCCTAAACGGTGTCGTGGATGGATGACCGTGTCATCAAATTTCCCTAAACGGTGTCGTGGATGGATAACCGTGTCATCAAATTTCCCTAAACGGTGTCGTGGATGGATGACCGTGTCATTAAATTTCCCTAAACGGTGTCTTGGATGGATGACCGTGTCACCAAATTTGAAATTTGAAAGATGTGCAAGAAAGGGCAGCAAATTTTCACGTGGATTTTAGTCGGGTGCAGGTCCCGAGCCTGAGCCGACCCTGCGGCTCTATTATTGCGGGGTCTTTATGACGTCACGTCCTAAGAAAAGCGTCCTATGTTTCTCCGAATGTACGGCGATTTGTCCGAGATTACTTTGTCAATGTTTATTTGCCTACTATTCCTTTTTATTTCTGGAAATAAACCTCATTTATACAGAATTTGCGATGTACATGTCGGTTCGCGAATCTCCCAAAGTACATTAACTGGGATCAACCATTTGCGTTTATTTTCGGTCAGGATATGTAATCCGCACTCGTCTCGAATCTGTTGAAATAGTATGCGTGTTTCTTCCCTCGCGTCTTTACATACCATACATGGCTCTCTATATTATCGTGCCCTTCGAACGACAAGGTTCTATCTGACTCGGCAATGTTATGTGAAATTAAACTTTAAAGTACTATATTCTAATGCCCATTATCGCCTGACATGGCTGTATCAGATAGTACTTTGTTGTTCCGAAGGCACGATATCTCAGCGGATTATCCCTCCCCGTGCCTCCGTGCCTCCGTGCCTCTCCTCTCCGTAACACCTCCACCTCCGTCGGAGAGATTCCGCTAAATAAATAGACCTCACATTTATTCCACCGTGCTTGCTATACTTTATCTTTCTATGAATAAATTTTATTTGTATGAAGACAAATAGTAAAGTTAAGGCTTTATAAATTATTGCCAAGGTTCTTACCGAAACAAGGAAACAGTCGATTTAGCCACAGAACTGACGACGAATTCGTATATTTACCCTCTTTATTTATCAACGCACTGGAAACGTGCTTCTCGATAAACTGGTTCCCCCTCTTTACTGGAACTAAGCCGTGGTCCGCGCGTCACTGGGTCAGTCCGTTGTATTTTTTTCAAATGTAATAAGGAACTCCGGTGAAAAATATAATTACTTTAAAAATATATATTCATATAGGTTTACTAACGCCGATTCTGAATATATTACTTTTATTAAACGTAGAATTTATAAATTGTTATTTAAAAGTGAACAAATAATCATCTCATCAAAGCACCTTATTATGTTGGTACCATTGCATTTGGAACATCTGACATCCCGTGTGAATTCTGTTTTTGGATTAGTATGGAGATTTGTATTTTTCGGTTTTGTTTTGTATTTTAAATATGTATTTTTTAGCTTTAGTGAAATTTCAACTTATCTTGGGTGATTTTAAGCTCTATAATTGTTGTTCAATATAAAAAAAAGCTATTATTAATAACAGAAATTACATTATTCATGAGCAAAGCAATTGTCAATATGGATATTTTGATAATGTTAATGCTCAGTACTATTATTATTCTTCGAGTTAAGGTTTCTAAAAAGGTGCATAATGTTATTACTTATGTTTAGTTATGTTTTACTATGAATAGAATATAAAGCTCATCCTTGTTTTGAAACTTCACACTCTAACCTCAAAACTAACCGGTCATAGATCTGGAGCGTTTTGACAGCCTTTGAAAAATTGAAACTTTGAAAATTATTTTAACCATGAAAACTAACTTTAGAAAAAAACGAAATATTCTGGTATTTATGTTTGAACGTAATTATTAATAAAAAAAGTTTAAAATTGGATTGAAGTTCCTTATTGAACTACAGCGTTAGTAGTTTGCTTAGTAGCAAGTTAAACTTTATAAATTTTAGCTTATTTGTTATGTAAAAAATTTAAAACGTGAAAATAGTTAGTAAACATTTCGTGATACGTGCTCACAGATTGCACTAATTCTAGTATTCTTTTAGCACTTAATGCTTTTAAATATTGAGATGAATTGTTTGTTGGCGGGTCTAGATACGGAATATGGAATAGAATTTATTTAGTTATTTAATATCAACTTTATAATGCATAGATATATACTTTTTCTGGATTTATTATATTACCATACTATGTCAATACTAGCCTTTTCCCCTTCTATTTGTCTATAATGGCACTTAATATGAACTAAAATTGCCAATTTGACTGTCCGAAAATGGGATTTTTTCGCAGTTGGGCAGTCAAAGCTTTCCTTCTTTTTATTGTTAAGTAATGTGTATTTCAAAAAATATATATATTATTAATTACCTATACCTATAGCAATTATTATGTAGAATATTTTTTTAGTATTAAATATACAGTAAAAAATTGCCCTGATATAGTAGACAATTTTAAAATTTAGAAATCCCGAATATACGGTGTTAGTATCATTTTATGTTCTTTTGAAACAAAACTTTTTCAGTTCGATAATGTTATTTTAAACAAGGGGATACCTTAGCAATGGGTTCTAGTACTAGCCCCTTGTTACGTAACAAATTCCTGTGATCCGGTTCGTAATTAAATTTACATATTTTCATATTTGTAAAAAGCATTAACTTTGTGGCTCGCCATAATTTACAATAAAAAACACATAAATTTGTTGTAGACCACTTTTATTTTATTAAAACTCTACCGGTTTCGGAAGCACCCTTCCTTCATCAGGAGAATATTATAACTAACTTATGATATAGAATATTGACAAGACATATAAATTTACAAGACAATAACTTTTATTCTAATGAAAGGCATACTTTCACTATCAGTTAAAATAATGATTTTACTATGATGTAGGAATGGTGACCAAAACAACCGCTCGGTCTCGTTTCCAAACTCACAATCCTCGAAGCCAGGGCCCGTGCCCCGAACCCCCTCCCTTAATACCTCTGACCAATGACCACACCCCTTAGTGTTGCCCTCGGCGTAGACGAATATTAAAAATTGATTACTTGACGGTTAATAATAACGGGGCTAGAAATGAATATTTTTCTTGTTATGATGTGCTTCATAGCACCCTTTAGTAGCTGATATATATTTTTAATAGTTCCGCTTTATTATTTAAATATGTTTACGTTTATAAAAGATAATGTAGATGTAATTTGAGTTATGTTGACCGATTTATGTGCACTAAAAGACAAGTTAAAATATTCTTAAATTTCCTAAATAAACTCCATTAAAATATTAACTTTTCCATAGAAACAGGACAAAATTAGAGCGTAAATTCCTTAGATTTAAATATTTCTGTTATAAAAAATGTATTTGAATTCAACATACGAGTATGTCGTAAAGATACGGACATAGTTATACATAATACTTTAATCATCTGTTTACTCAGAAATTATCAGCTTTTCATTCCTCGGTAGACTAGTTAATGTTTCATTTATAAAAATAATTTTAACAACGAATATCATTAAACAAATTGAAATCAACAATGGTTATAATATAAGTGAATTGATAAAGATAGATCAAATATTTATTAATTGATAAACTAAAGTTCTTTAAAACTTAAGACAAGATTTTTGTGCATAGTGCAAAGGGTAACAATTATTATTTTTATAAACAATAATTATTAATCTAAAACACTCATCCAAATTGAAAAAACCTTCCGAGCAAAGATAAATGTCGTCGGCAGGACTCGAACCCGCACCCTTCTAATGTCCGGTCAGATGCTCTACCGTTGAGCTACGTCGGCTTATCGCAAACCCGCCAAGTTAATCAATATATACTAGTGTTTCATTCAATAATTACTGTTTTTATTATATTTTCACCTGTAAATATTTGACAAGTCAAAAGCAATTTTCACCAATAAAATGTAGACATAATTTGTCTCGACGCCATCTATTTGAGGGATTTAGCCGTTACAAGCCTCTCTCATACTTATAAAGTTGGTTGTTTACAGGTGAAAAATATAATAAAAAAAAACAGTAATTATTGAATGGAACACTAGTATATATTGATTAACTTGGCGGGTTTGCGATAAGCCGACGTAGCTCAACGGTAGAGCATCTGACCGGACATTAGAAGGGTGCGGGTTCGAGTCCTGCCGGCCACATTTATCTTTGCTTGGAAGGTTTTTTCAATTTGGATGAGTGTTTTAGATTAATAATTATTGTTTATAAAAATAATAATTGTTACCCTTTGCACTATGCACAAAAATCTTGTCTTAAGTTTTAAAGAACTTTAGTTTATCAATTAATATATATTTTTCACATTAATCCCTATATTTATAACAAATTTGTTATTCAATGATTTATAATAATAAAAATGTTAATATTCTTTTTAATAACATTTTTGATTAATTACTTACCTACTGTAATCCATTTTTCTTTATGTTTATAATTTGTCTATTCTTACATTATTGTGTTCTATGTTTATCATTTGTCTATACTTGACATTATTATTTTTTAATATTCCATATCTTCCTGATGAAGAAAGCATTGCTTTCGAAATTTGTTTATATGTGGTGAAAACAACGTAATTTTTAATTCGTTTTTAAATAATCACGCCACAAAGTGAATACTAATCTTTTTTCTAGAAATTATAAAATAATAATGTACTAAATTGAAGTGACTCCGTTTTTATCTTTTATTGTCTTTCTTTGAGGATCACTCACATAATAAAGTAGTTTTGTTGCTTATTTCATTCCACTGAATATACTTCTGAATGAGGTTATTATCCACAAGAAAATGTCGCTGCTTTGGCTGTTAAATATAGAGATAAATATACTTTTATACGATTCACGAGCAGCAACGACTGTACAATTCGGAAGGTATTTTGCTCTAAATGCCCGAATCCCTTGTCCATACAATAAAAACTAATGCCCGCCCGCCACCCGGTATACCTCCTTCTCAAACATTCTCTTCTCTTGCGTCCCTCAAGGCTCCTCAAAGCGTGGCCCGTGGTCATTCTTTTTTACACACATATTTGTGAAACGCAATAAATTATGTAGTCTTTGAGAAACAAGTGTTATTTCTAATTTGGAAACTGTCAATTCTTGGTGGAATTCCATATTAAAATGATTTTTTTATCATTAAAAAAACCTTACCAAAAACTAAAGCAGAAATAACCATCTGTTCAAACAAAACAAAACAAAACTGACATGAATGACTTCATACAATTTTTTTTAAAAACCGTTTATTCAGTAAACAAACTCAATGTAATCCGTCTTCCAGAGGATGATATACCAGCCCGAAAGTAGTTTTTATAAACATAATAGTAAACAGTACCGTCAGCAATAATACAAATTTCAACTCATAAATAAAAACATTAGAAAGCAGTGGTACTCACTCCTGACATCAATTTTATATATACTATGGATTTAGTTTTAATTGTGCCGGTTTGACGATACCCGTGATAGGGTGAAACCGGTCCGGTTGAAAATAAATAAGTGGAAAAAAGTTACAAGGGTTATTTAATAAAAAAAATCTTTTGAAACAAATGTTCCCAATATTTTCTACGTATTTTTTTTAGATTAGACTTGCATAACAAAAATCTCATTAGGAGCCTCCTGTTGACATACACCTTCTTCTTTGTCTGAGCTTTTCTTCTACCAGTTTGGTGTCCGGCTGCACGTGTGATTATTGATTTAGTAATGATACACTTGAATATAGACTTGGATATTATTTATTGGCAGAGTTCCTAAATAATGAGTTTACTGACTCTAGCATAATTGCAAAATGGATTTTCTAATGAAACTTTACGTGGAGGTATTTTTCTGGTGATGGCAGGAATCATTATAATTTTTTATTTCTTTAATTGTTTACTCCTTACGGAGTATTACTTTAGGTATTTTATATTTGGTAATTTCATTCTCGCTATATTGAGCGAGAAAGTTAATGGTTGGATTTTCATGTACGGGTAGGCCGGCGTAGAATTTTTCCGAGTGTGGTACAATTAGCTCTTTTATCAGAGGAATATTTGTGTATTTGTGTAGAATTGTTAACCTGGTCCACTGTATCGCTAGTCGAATGGCTTTATTTCGCAGGATTTGTAGTTTACCTAAATGTGTGTGAGCTGCATGACCCCAAATGGGTGCAGCGTATGTAAAGCCCGGCCTTGTGGTCGTCTTGTAAATGAGTAATTTATTGTCTGAGTAATTATACATTTTATTGTTCTGTTAGTTATAACTCTGCAGTCGTTTTTACATGTAACAGCTATTTTGCCCCCCAAAGTCGTTTTCAAAAAAATGTATTAATTTTAAAAGACTGGCAAAGCGTGTTCAATGAGTCGTATGTCCCAATCTGCCAGTTAATTCTCTTTATTCGTATTATCTCTGCTGTGTTATTTAGGCTGGCTTTATTTGAAAATTTAGTAATGTTCGTATTTTTTCATCGTTAATTGAAATGGTTCTTCATAATACTAGTTGTTATATATATTTGCCCCCAACTAGCTGGCACTGGCACTGGCACTGGCACTGGCTGTCTTGTGCAGTATCCAGAAGAATCATTGTTTTCCTGGGGAATCTAACAGAACACATATACTCGTATGTATATATGTACCATACGTTGAGACCCTTGCGTATCTAGTTTAGATAGATAGATAGTTTATTTATATTCTGTAACATTTTGACCACATTTTCAACTCATTAGTTAGTTAATAATATTATATATTAAGGTAATTTATAGGTAAAGATTTTCCCTACTTGCCTCGCTAGCTTGAGCCGTTTTATAATAAATAGTCCATTTCCGTTTGTGATAATACAAAATAAGCAATTTTACATATGTGTAGATTACATTATATATTTTTTTTATTTAAAAAGATCTTATATTTATCACGGTCTATCTAATATAAAAACAATGCAGGAAGTAAGTCAAATTTCCGCTATACTTTATGTATACTAATTTTAAATACATTTATAACAGTAAAAAATAAAGGTAGAATTCCAAAAAAAAGTCAATAAAAAATACTCATCACAGTCGAGGAATAAAAAAAATAATTTACGCGATGGTTTGCATGATATTTTCGTGAGCGAAAGATTTAAATCTAGTATTGAATGCATTTCGTGTACTCGTACATGGTGCTTTTAGTTGGGAGTGTAACCTATTGTATATGAAGGGACTAGGGAAAGTATGGGATATTTGTCTGAATACAGCACGAGTTAAGGGTTCTCGCAGCAGACTCATTGTCGCGGTTCTAGTACTTCGTCCGTGGGACACTGATTTGTTTAGGTTTGGTCGTTCTCTAAAATATTTCGATAAACATTAAATAAATTAATGAGATTAACTTTGTTTAAACCACTGTTTTTAATATATAAATATCTACATGTTTCAGAAGCAAAGCTACTCTCATCGGGTTATATATATGTAAATAATAACCAAATAATCTGAATTTGCCAACCTGTTTTGGAAACAAATCATTCTTTCGACATGAAGGTTTAAAATTTTTACATGCAAATACAACTGGCTTACAATCAGATAAGTTAGAAATTGGGAAAAGTGTTATTAGTCAATTAAATATTATTAATAATCAAATATTAAACAAAAATATCTTTAAATTTATTTTCAAATTTATAATATTATTAATATGAATCTTAATAATAATTAGTATTTTTTTTGTCTTGCTGTTTTCTTGATATTATTTATATTAATAGTAATAATGATTTATTTTTTAAATTTCTAATTCAAATTTATTATTTAATATTTTATAATTACTTACTTACTTACCTACCATTTATTGTTAATTTTTTATTTATATTTTTAATTTGTCTATTAATTATTTTTAGTATATTGTTTATCCTGATGAGGGGAGCTTTGCTTCTGAAACATGTAGATATTTATATAATACAGGTTTAAACAAAGTTATTCTTGTTTATCATATTAATAAAGACCCCCAAAATCATTACATTTCTTTCAAAAAAAATTTTTTATTTATAATTGACAGACCGAGAGAACTTGGCATTCTTCATATACTGCTTCAGTGGGATGTCTGTAAGATGTGTCGAACATAACCTTTAGTTCTGCCCGTTTGGATTTATGTTACTCTCGCGCGACAGTTGTGAAACCTTCCGCAGAACTCCGCACCACGGACGGGGCAGAATTGGATTTGGCCAAAGGCCCGGCATCATGGCCAATGAGGTCTGATTTAATATTTTTTATTGGCCCCCTTTGTATTCTGACAAAGCCGCTTCCCTTCCCAGTGCTATCAAACCCTAACAGAAAGGGAAAACCTGCCGAGATGGGTCGCCCGCCGCACCTTCTAATGCCCTTTAATACGAACCTTCTTACGTGCTATTCATTTTACAATCGATTTTCTGTTGTTTCCCAGCGCTTATCGTCCGATAGAGCCTTCTGGGTTTATTTGTATCCATTTCTTCTGGAATTCCACTGAAGTTTATATAAATCCCGTTATTTATTAACACACTGACCGATACCAGCACAACCGTGTCATCATAGAGGCAGGTAAACTAAAAACTATCATTGAAGAAAATTATATTAACATAACCTAAATGAAAGATGAAACCGGACAGAAACTAAAAAGATTTCAGTCCCATGCATTGCTCCTACCCCAACCCCTACCCCACCCCTTGTCATTTTATTTCAATAAATGTATTTTGCATAATATTTTCCCTTAAAAGCATGAGCCATATCTCGCAAAAAGTGGGCCTAGGGGCTAACTGCTAAGTTCGAGGTGAACGTAAAAAAACTGCGCTATATAAATTATAATTTTTTTTTTAAAACGGTGTTTTTATTTTAACAAATGAATATTTTTGAATAATTTCATACTGCCACGCTATCTATATAGAATTTCATACTATTCCGGAAGATTCCTCGAAAAAGTGGGTACCTACTCAGTCATTAAATGCTAATTCTTCAATTCTCGGGTAGGTACTTTTGTACTTGCATATAAACTATGGTATATTCTCGAAAAAAAAAGGCGGCAAAATCGGCTGGAAGGAGAAGAAAATGACGTTTTTTTCTTATTTTGGAAACGTCAAAAGTTTGAACCATTATTGTGGAATTTTTGTAATGGATTGCTGTAAATGTCATGATTTATAAACCTTCCAACATGTGTTTTAAGAAATACTGTCCATGTATTTTTCGGCTCCCCTGCGCGTTTTTAACGGATTTCACTTTTTCAATGGGCGATGACTGAAATTTAACGAACATTTTTCAAACCGGTCCAGAGTCAGCCGCGATTGTATGTGCTTTTGTATATACTTTTCAAATATATACTCGTAGTCTATTTTTTTTCTTTCATTGGCAACACATATAGAGTATAAGTTCTCCGGAAACTCAAAGGAAACTTGAGCAGCGCCACCTAGCGAGTATGAATCTTGCGGTTGAAAATAGAACCAACGCGGAACTCGAACGGATTTGAATTTTTCTTACTGAATTAACGTTAGTTCTATTTCTCGCCACCAGATGTAATTAACAAATAAGAATTAAACATCAAATGCAATGTACAGTGTTTTCTAATATCATGTCCTGTGCGTGCAAAATCATATCTTCCCAAGCTAAAACTTTATAATAAAAGTAAGTCATAATAATAATAATAATATTTATTAGAAACACACATTATTTTATAGAAATATTTCGGAAGGCTTTGACTGTCCAACTAGGCGCAAATCCCGTTTTAGAACAGTCAAATTTAGTTCATATTAATATACATATACATGAAAGAATAAATTTAAGAAAAAAAAAAAAATAATGTTTTTTTTTTTTAAGTATGTTGCATTTTTTAAATTAGTGTAGAATAATAATGAATTACAAATGAGATGTAAAAGTTTAAAATATAAAGTATAAAAGTTTAAATAATATAAGTTAACGGTATGATATGCATTTTTTAATTTACTGTAGAGGAATAATAAATTACTTATGAGATGTAAAAGTGTATAGTGAGAGTAAAAGTTTAAAGTATAAGATACTAAAGTATGATATGCATTTTTAAATTAGTGTAGAGTAATAATGAATTACAATTGAGATGTACAAGTATAAAATATAAAGTATAAAAGTTTTGATTTAATGTATAGTAGTAATGAATTACATATGAAGGTTTTATTAAAATTGTACATATCTATTAATGAGCATATGTTCGCTTTTGACCCTCCCTAAATCGACAGGCCATACATTAATCAGTTTACGCAGGACGTTTGTACTTATCATTTTCCATGTATCCTGTATTATATTGAACAATTTTGGTCCTAAGTATGAAAATTGTCTTTGAGCAAGGGATGTCATGGTTTATGTTGAAACTATTGGATTACTTCTTGAGTGTCTGGTGTCATGATAGTGCTCGATAGAGGATTGGGGTGACGTTGTTTATGTGTGTGTAATACAATTTTCCTGATATACAGTTGTCTGCCATCATGAACTTGCATTTCTTTGAATAATTCATCACTGGGGTACCTGAAGGGTTTTCAAGGATGACTCTTATTACGGATTTCTGCGCTTTTGCCAGGGGGTCCAAAATTGTTTTGGCACAACCGCCCCATCCTAGGGATGCATATTCAAGTAAAGAATTACACATGGCATAATATATTGATTTTAGATCTTTTACGTTTAGAATGTTTCTAATAGTTATGAAAAGGTGAGTGAGTTTTCTGACTTGTGTGGCAATTGAGATGACGTGTTCTTCCCACCTCAGGAATTTATCAATAATGATTCCTAAATATTTTACACTATCCACGCATTCTAAGTTATTGCAAGTACAAGTATTTATTTCATTGCAAAGGTGAGCAGTAATATTTAGCACATCTTTGGGTTGTCCCGCTTGCGTTGCACTGAAACGAATGGATTTGGTTTTATCCGTATTGAGAGTAAGGAGGTTATTGTCTAACCATTGCATAACCTTGTTTATACCAATTTCTGCTTTACTATGAACTTCGTTCCAGGTTTTGCCTTCATACATCAATACTGTATCATCAGCAAAGGTGATGATGTGATCGGCAAGGTTACTGTTACATAGGTCATTGATATATATATTGAACAAAATAGGCCCTAGAGTACTTACTACATTTTGGTACACCAAATACAATATTGGCTATAGATGGAAACCATAGTTTAGTTTTTTCGATATAAAGTTTTCAGTAGTTTCCGGCGATTTTTCTGCGAGTTCGATTCGCACCTAACTTCAGGTGTTGAATTTGAATTTGACCCACTCTGACCCTTAGTTTCTTCGAAATTCTATACCCCGACGGTCGATTTTCGCTTGAAATGCCTGGAACGCTAGGCTTTAAACGAATCTGACCCTTACTTTGTTTGCAATTCGATATATGGTTTTTGGCATATCGAGTGTTTCCAGGTTTGGGTTTAACCGAAAATGAACCTTCCGATTATATAAATTAAGGGGAGGTATGGTCGATTTTTCCGTTCAGGCCCTTGTCTGAATTTCAAAAACCTAGAGTATTACGATGAAGATGACACAAATTGAACTGGTCTCATTAGCAAAGTCGATTAAGCGTTGCCCCGGATAAGAAGAGGACCTGGGTTCGAGTCCCAGATGCGACTGAAATCTTTTTTTTTCTGTCCTTTTGTCGGATTTCATCTTTCATTTAGGTTATGTTAATATTATTTTCTTAAATGATTTAATATTACAATGAGGTTTTTAAATCTCAATAAAAATAATTAATAATTAAAAATTGAATTCTTTAGACTTTTATAAAAAGTCAATAGATGTCTCATATAAATAAAAAGTAGGATTTTAATCCGAGACACTGTTTAAGTTTGCAATTGTTTTCGGGTAGAACTTTGTAAACATCATTAAAATAGCTGCAAATAATATGAGATTAAAAATGGAAAATAATATTCACAAATCTTGAATTTGAGATATGATATCGATGAAGATGACACAAATTGAACTGGTCTCATTAGCTAAGTCGGTTGAGCGTTGCCCCGGATAGGCAGAGGACCTGGGTTCGAGTCCCAGGTGCGACTGACATCTTTTTAGTTTCTGTCCTTTTGTCCGGTTTCATCTTTCATTTAGGTTATGTTAATATTATTTTCTTCAATCATTAAATATTACAATGAGGTTTTTAAATCTCAATAAAAATAATTAATAATTAAGAATTAAAAACTATCAAATATATTGAAAAATAATTAGGTTAATTAATTGGTGCACTCTTAACAAACTGTATCTTAACATGAATAAGTGTCATTCAATATAAGTCAGCCAATTATATATCCATATGAACTTAATAGCTTAACTCTGACCTCTGTCCATGAAATTAATGACCTAGTCATAATTTACTCTAAATTAAACGTTATATCCCATATAAACCCAATACAAATTAAGGGAATGAAAACGCTTAGCTTCATTCTTCGAAATTCCATGGGATTTAGGAAAATTTCAACCTTGAAAACTTTGTATACATCTTTAGTTCGTAGTCAAGTTAAATATAACTCCTCGATCTGGTTCACCCATTTTAAAATACATTCAGATTCAATCGAAAAAATTCAACATAAATTCCTAAGACACATTAATTATAAACGCGGTATTGCCATTGAAATCATTAACTATAATTACTTGATGATAGAACTAAATTTACTAAATCTCTCAGATCGTAGAATTATTTCCGACTTGATTTTTATGTTAAAAATTGTAAATAGTAGTATAGACAGCCCCGATTTAATTAACCTCATACAATTTAATGTACCTACGAGAGCTACTAGTTCCAAAATCCTATTTAAATGTAACAACACCAGGACTGAGCATTACAAACACTCGCTTGTACCTAGATTACATGAAGTTAGTAATAGATACGCAGATGTAGCGGATCTATTTAACTGCACGGAAAGTAAGTACAAGAAGGCTATACTCGTACTATCATATCTTTTCAATCAATATAACTTACTATTTGTTTTATATGTACCCATATCTTTTACTTTTGTATCCTTTATGAACTTGTCATTGTACGACCTAATGCCACATTTAATAGTTACCTTTTAAAATCATTTGTGCTATATTCTCATGCTTGTAGTTAACTGTGACATATAATTATTGTTTATGGTATATTTATACCGTTGATATTAAATAAATAATTAAATAAAGCCTCGCCTGTGATTGTCTGTGTCTAGTGACTGAATTGGCTGTACGCAGTCCGACAGACAGCGGGAACTGTACAAGTTAAGGGTTAAACGTGTGGTTTGGAAAATCATTTCAAATGTCACCGGCAGACGTAATCACGCTATAATTTGTGTGGTCGGTCTCACGGCAGGTCGCCGCCAGATTAATGTCCTCCCCACCCCTCATCTCCTTCCAGCTAACACTTGGTTTAACATGTCCGCGAATACGTTTAAGCGGATCTTTCGTACTTTGTGGATTTATTTATTGATTTTTGTCTTTTGACTTTCTTGCGTTATGGTCGTGCTAAGCAATCAGTATAATACTCGTATACTCGTACACTGGTATGATAAGGAGAAGCAAGCTTGTTAGATCCACATTGCCGCCACGATGTGTCGTACCGCCTTATAGACAATAGTCATCCTGTCCCCATTACGCACTCGTCACGCCAATCCAGCAGTTAGATCCACATTGCCGCCACGATGTGTCATACCGCCTTATAGACAATAGTCATCCTGTCCCCATTACGCACTCGCCACGCCAATCAAGCAGTTAGATCCACATTGCCGCCACGATGTGTCGTACCGGCTTATAGACAATAGTCATCCTGTCCCCATTACGCAATCGCCACGCCAATCCAGCAGTTAGATCCACATTGCCGCCACGATGTGTCGTACCGCCTTATAGACAATAGTCATCCTGTCCCCATTACGCACTCGCCACGCCAATCCAGCAGTTAGATCCACATTGCCGCCACGATGTGTCGTACCGGCTTATAGACAATAGTCATCCTGTCCCCATTACGCACTCGCCACGCCAATCAAGCAGTTATGTCCACATTGCCGCCACGATGTGTCGTACCGCCTTATAGACAATAGTCATCCTGTCCCCATTACGCACCCTCCACGCCAGTCCATCAAATACCCCCCTATACCTTGGTGAATCCCGCTATGGGACTATTTGTTTATGTAATATATTTATTTTCAGAATTTTCCCTTCATTTTCAACCATCATCCGCGCCTCTATCGAAAAATTTCAATCCCATTCGACAAAGCAGCTTTAAAAAAAAATCTGTAATATGTTTCTGTTCTGACGTAAATTGCTGCATTAATAATATATGACAAAGATGATTCTGTAATTTGACGAAAGGTTTTCGTCAGGCTTTTAAACTATTATTTTTTTTGTATTTAATTCGTAGAACTCTATTAATTTATCTTTTTTATAAATTTTATGTAAATCAAATTTAATAATATTATTACCAATTTCTAGAAGTATTTTTAGTTTTATTATTGTGACAGTCGTTTAGGCGTTCAGGGCTGAACTGAGTCCACATTGTAACGACTTATTTATATGATTTTATTTACTCCCACCCAATTTTAATGTGGACGGATTTTTTTTAAATAATGATTTATTATCGGTAAAACCGATTTAAATTAACGATTTTATGTTTTTGTTTTAGACCACGTTATTTTATTTATATTTATGCATTGTCGACCGTTTTCGGTTGAACTCAACCTTCATCAGGAACTTACACATATAAATTACTAGTACGTGCCTGATGAAGGTTGAGTTCTTACGAAACTGGTCGATAATGCATAAATATAAATATAATAAAGTGATTTCGTTCGGAAAATTTTATTCACTATGTACTTTAGTTACTTAAATTTATTATTTCACTGCCGGTTAGCACCTGTAAATCACCTTTGTTAACGATGTTTCCTAGTAATTTTGACTCCTCCCACCGCCCCTCCCCCCTCCAAATCACGACTCCCACTACCCTCACCTCATGGTGACTAATTGTTTCCTTACTTGTTTAATGTAAGTTAGTTTTAAGAAGCTAGTGAATGACACGGATGTGCCGAAACCGGTAGCGAAATAATAAATTCAAGTAAAAGTACACATTGAATAAAACTTTTCAAACAAAATATCTAGAAATTGTTACTTAGTTAATGCCCAAGAAATTAAAATAAAGTGGTTTAAAAAAAATTTCTTTCATTTTAATTATAATGTCAAGCTACAAAATGATTGCTTTCTTCGATAAAATAAAGCCGATTTAGTTAGAAAATAATTAAAATTCTCTATTATGTGAGGTTCTTACATTTATAATGTATTTTCCCCGTGACAACTTTTAAATGACAACTTTTTCTTAATTGATTTCTTTAAATGTGTTATGCTGTTTTGATCATGCGAACATACTGAGAAGTGGTGTATAAATAACTAGAATTATAATTGGGTGGGAGTAAATAAAATTATTTAAATAATTCTTTTGAACTGTTGTTGTTTCTTGATATTTCACCAAACCAAGCTACTCGTATATGCGGAACAAAGTTGATATGTGCGGAACGTCTCGGTTAGCTTAGTAGTCATCAAACATCCAGATCGGGAGACCTAATCGCCTTATGTTTGTGCTTTTAATCGCGTCTGATTCCTCCTCGGGCAGTTGGATGGGGGTAATCCCGACATACTACCGCGGTTCTCCGGGCAGGCCCCGGCCCCGGGCGCGGCCCCGGCCGCTCGGCTCGGCGAATGGATTAGACTGCGCCTTGTATTATCGCGATAATGCTACTCGGGGAGGCTCCACCTAAGCTTATCGACACTTATTTTCTAAATAACTCTTCGCTATCATTGTTTTAGAAAATCCAATTCGAAGCCGTTTTCAACTCAATGCTTAAACCCCGGCGCAGTTCTCTAACCGACCTTCGTACTACTTGCTGCTACGTGCTGGTACGAGTTACGACTGCGGGCAACGGGTTACGGATGTACGTACTTGTTAAAACGATCGTTTCTATATTTCCCGCTTTTCGTTTTTGGTAAATGACATTATATGTGGTGAATTAATAATTTCCGCAACAAATTTAATTAACTAACTGACTAATCAATAATACAATGTATTATTAATCAGACAATAAAATACTCATCTATAAAACGACCATAAGGCCGGGCTTTACATACGCTGCACCCATTTGGGATCATGTAGCTCACCCACACTTAGATAAACTACAAACCCCGCAAAAATAAAGCCATGCTCCAGGTTTTTTTCTCCATATTTTTTAAAGAAAGATGGCCGACTCGATTAGACCATTTTCAGACTTGGCCAGCCAAAGCGACCCTTGCGGTGTTCGAAACTATACGGGAGTTCGGTCGACTTTGGCGAGACAGACTAAGCGGAATCGGGATTTGACCCATTCTGAGCCTTCCTTTCTTTGAAATTCTAGAAGCGGACGGTCAAAATATAAGCGAAAACGAACCTTAAGGTGTTTCGCGTGGATAGGGCGCTTGGGTCGATTTTTGACTGGCTGGCAAAGTCTGAAAAAGTGACGAATAGAACAATACTATATGGTGTTTAAAAATAAAAATAATATTTTATCTACAAATTAAAAACCTTTCCCTTTATAACTTCTTCGTGTCATGCACTTATACATCATTATATATACATATATATCATAAATATGTTACACCTATATACCTACTATGTATCGTGTTCTTTTTTTTTAACTTTTTTATTTTTTTCCTGTACACAAAATCATTTACATGTTGAAATATGTAAAAGCCCATCGGGGCGTTAAAATAACTCTCTGTCAATATACTTGTAAAATTATTTTTGTAATTTAATATATTTGACGTCAGAATTCGGAAGGATTGTTCTTATTATTCTGGTCGAGTGGTTTTGATTTAAAATAATGTCTCTTTTCGTTTTTTCGGTTCGGGTCCAGGTTTTAATTACTTGGCAGGTCAGGCGACCACGGCCCGTGGCGGGGGCAGGTCAGGGTGGGAGGCGACGTGCGCAGCCGTAGGTAATCCTCTTAGAACGGTGCGAAGAGATTTACTTTCGGAATTTGTGTGTTTAAACAGGGCTGGCCCTCGCACCTCCAACTAGAGACAGGCTCATTTTGATCGGGGGGGCTCTAGATCCCGGGTATAACGTCGCCATCCTTATTAAATCTAGATTTGTTCAATTTATTAACAGAACTGTAACGTGTTGAAACATCTTAAAAATTATTACTAAAAATAATGTTACACAAAGAAAGTACATTCCCCTCCATACAATCATTACTAAAAATAATGTTACACAAAGAAAGTACGTTCCCCTCCATACAATTATTACTAAAAATAATGTTACACAAAGAAAGTACATTCCCCTCCATGCAATTATTACTAAAAATAATGTTACACAAAGAAAGTACATTCCCCTCCCATACAATTATTACTAAAAATAATGTTACACAAAGAAAGTACATTCCCCTCCATACAATTATTACTAAAAATAATGTTACACAAAGAAAGTACATTCCCCTCCATACAATTATTACTAAAAATAATGTTACACAAAGAAAGTACATTCCCCTCCATACAATTATTCCATGAGGCTGAACTTTTAAATATAAGAAAAAAATACCACCATTTGAATTGAAACGTTACTTGAAATGGCTTTTAGCCGTGTTTGGTAACAATAATAATATGAATAACCAGGTATTTTCCCACCTTCCTCTTCCCCTTCTCCTCCCCTCCACAATACCTTCAGCCTCACAACATTCCCCAAATGGGGATGCCATAGTCACTGGCTCCAGACGGTTGGGTGCAGTTGGGACTCTTGTGCGGTATTCGTATAAAAAATAAATAAATAAAATATTGTGCAATACGATAAACATGGTGTTTTTAAAGATAAAGATATTTATTACGTATTTTTTAAAATTTGCATGGGCTTAGCATTTATTAAAATAAAATCAGAAATATTACACATTTCTGACCGTTCTACGCATGTTTTACAAAAACATTTAAAAAGTTGAATATCCTTCAAAAATGCTGTGAAGGTTTTTCTGTAACTTGTCGATAAGATAAATTTAAAAAAAAAGAACAGTGTGTAGTTTAAATTTTTTATAAACAATACATAACTTTAATGTTTTTTTTTTAATGCGGATTATATATCTTTCGTTAAGTTTATTTACAAAAACGTAACGAGAAAGGTTTAAAAATATTTTTTCGACTTAAAAATCATATTCATATTTTAAATATTTTGTAAAACATACAATATTACGGTCAGAAAATGTAATATTTCTGTTTAGATTTTGATAAATGTAAGCCTATGTAAATTTATAAAATATTTATTTAATATTTTTCTATTTAAAACATTATGTTTATCGTATTCCGTAATAACACTATCAATATTTCGAAATAATAAATAATTCCGCTCCGACGTCCCTCTCGCCCTTAATACAAATATGGTTTTTTTTCTCAACGAAAAAATTATTAAAATAAACAAGCAAAATTTTTGTATTTCATTCTATCTGGTTTTCTTTTGAAATCTTATTAGTGTTATACAGTTATTAATTCTAAGTAAAAACTCGCTTAATTTGTAAACTTGTATATAGATGTATTTATGTACAGCTATATATGTATGTATGTATAGCTGTAAGATATACGAGTATAGATGTATAGATATACGAGTATAGATGTATAGATATATATGTATGTATAGATATATAGATGTATAGATATATATGTATGTATAGATGTATAGATATATATATATATATATATAGAGATCCCCTCTCGTACTATGTTGATCAGGCGCGACGGTACGCCAGGAATTTGTTGATCCGGAGGAATTTGTTGATCCACCCTAATTTGTTGATCCAATACCAAATCAGGCATATAAACGTTGATCCAAAAGATCAACTTTCGTCACATAGATTTTGCTGTAAACCACGCCCATTTTTCCATCACATATACATTTTACACTTTTTCCCTTTGTTGATCCGATTTGAATGAACCAATCAGGGCGCTGTGTTTATCAAAGGCGTACACGTGGTTCTTCACTGTGCTCATTTGTTGATACGATTTAAATGAACCAATCGGAGTGCTTTGTTATCAACTGGTTCTTAACGAGTATAGGTACCGCCGCCCCGGAACGATTCGTTGAATTAACACTACCTTGACGATTTTTTGCGAATAACGCACAAGAGTCCCAACTGCTTCTAACTTGAGAGATTCAATTTCGGAGGCAGGCGTAGACACCGCCACCCGGAAACCATTTAATGGATAACCAACACCTCTGCCATAGGTCACCTCAAGTGGTTCGTTACATTTAGTGACTTAGCAGGGGTGCCCGGGTTCTTGCGGGTGAGGTTTGTTCAGGTCTTAACAGTAAAGTATTTATGAAATGATGTATGATTTTTCTATGTGAATACTGCACAAGAGTCCCAATCGGACAAGAGTCCCAATCGGACAAGAGTCCCGACTGCACAAGAGTCCCAACTGCTTTCAACCTGGTAGATTCGATCTAGGAGGCAGGTGTAGGTACCGCTGCCCGGGAACCATTTAATAGATAACCACATCTCTGTCATAGGTCTCACCAAGTGGTAAGATTCGTTTGGTGAATTAGCAGGGGTGCCCAAGTTCATGGGGTTTAAGTTTTTGCACGTCTTAACAGTAGAGTTTGTATGAAATGATATATGATTTTTCTATGAGAATTCCGCACAAAAGTCCCAACTGCACAAGAGTCCCAACTGCTTTCAACCTGGTAGATTCGATCTAGGAGGCAGGTGTAGGTACCGTTGCCCCGGGAACCATTTAATGGATAACCATTCCTCCGTCATAGGTCTCACCAAGTGGTTAGATTAGTTTGGTGAATTAGCAGGGGTTCACAGGTTCATGAGGGTTAAAGTTTTTGCACGTCTTAACAGTAGAGTTTGTAAATGATATATGATTTTCTGAGAATTCCATAGAAAAGTCCCAACTGCACAAAGTCCCAACTGCTGGAGTCCCAACTGCTTTTTCAAACTGTGGTAGATTCGATCTAGGAGGCAGGTGAGTGCCGCTTTGCTTGAGACTATTTAATAGTTAACCACACCTCTGTCATAGGTCTCACCAAGTGGTTAGATTCGTTTGGTGAATTAGCAGGGGTGTCCGGGTTCATGAGGGTTAAGTTTTTGAACGTCTTAACAGTAGAGTTTGTATGAAATGATATATGATTTTTCTATGAGAATTCCGCACAAAAGTCCCAACTGCACAAGAGTCCCACCTGCACAAGAGTCCCAACTACGTTCAAACTGGTAGATTCGATCTAGGAGGCAGGTGTAGGTACCGCTGCCCAGGGAACTATTTAATAGATAACCACACCTCTGTCATAGGTCTCACCAAGTGGTTAGATTCGTTTGGTGAATTAGCAGGGGTGCCCGGGTTCATGAGGGTTAAGTTTTGGCACGTCTTAACAGTAGAGTTTGTATGAAATGATATATGATTTTTCTATGAGAATTCCGCAGAAAAGTCCCAACTGCACAAGAGTCCCAACTGCACAAGAGTCCCAACTGCTTTCAACCTGGTAGATTCGATCTAGGAGGCAGGTGTAGGTACCGCTACCCCAGGAACTATTAAATGGATAACCACACCTCTGTCACAGGTCTCACCAAGTGGTTAGATTCGTTTGGTGAATTAGCAGGGGTGCCCGGGTTCATGGGGGTTAAGTTTGTGCTCATCTTAACAGTAGAGTTTGTATGAAATGATATATGATTTTTCTATGAGAATTCCGCAGAAAAGTCCCAACTGCACAAGAGTCCCAACTGCACAAGAGTCCCAACTGATTTCAAACTGGTAGATTCGATCTAGGAGGCAGGTGAAGGTACCGCTGCCCCGGGAACTATTTAATAGATAACCACACCTCTGTCATAGGTCTCACCAAGTGGTTAGATTCGTTTGGTGAATTAGCAGGGGTGCCCGGGTTCATGAGGGTTAAGTTTTTGCACGTCTTAACAGTAGAGTTTGTATGAAATGATATATGATTTTTCTATGAGAATTCCGCACAAAATTCCCAACTGCACAAGAGTCCCGACTGCACAAGAGTCCCAACTGCTTTCAAACTGGTAGATTCGATCTAGGAGGCAGGTGTAGGTACCGCTGCCCCGGGAACTATTTAATAGATAACCACACCTCTGTCATAGGTCTCACCAAGTGGTTAGATTCGTTTGGTGAATTAGCAGGGGTGCCCGGGTTCATGGGGTTTAAGTTTTTGAACGTCTTAACAGTAGAGTTTGTATGAAATGATATATGATTTTTCTATGAGAATTCTGCACAAAAGTCCCAACTGCACAAGAGTCCCGACTGCACAAGAGTCCCAACTGCTTTCAACCTGGTAGATTCGATCTAGGAGGCAGGTGTAGGTACCGCTGCCCGGGAACTATTTAATAGATAACCACACCTCTGTCATAGGTCTCACCAAGTGGTTAGATTCGTTTGGTGAATTAGCAGGGGTGCCCGGGTTCATGAGGGTTAAGTTTTTGCACGTCTTAACAGTAGAGTTTGTATGAAATGATATATGATTTTTCTATGAGAATTCCGCACAAAAGTCCCAACTGCATAAGAGTCCCAACTGCACCCAACTGCACAAGAGTCCCAACTGCTTTCAAACTGGTAGATTCGATCTAGGAGGCAGGTGTAGGTACCGCTGCCCCGGGAACTATTTAATAGATAACCACACCTCAGTGATAGGTCTCACCAAGTGGTTATATTCGTTTGGTGAATTAGCAGGGGTGCCCGGGTTCATGGGGTTTAAGTTTTTGCACGTCTTAACAGTAGAGTTTGTATGAAATGATATATGATTTTTCTATGAGAATTCCGCACAAAAGTCCCAACTGCACAAGAGTCCTGACTGCACAAGAGTCCCAACTGCTTTCAACCTGGTAGATTCGATCTAGGAGGCAGGTGTAGGTACCGCTGCCCGGGAACCATTTAATAGATAACCACATCTCTGTCATAGGTCTCACCAAGTGGTTAGATTCGTTTGGTGAATTAGCAGGGGTGCCCGGGTTCATGGGGTTTAAGTTTTTGCACGTCTTAACAGTAGAGTTTGTATGAAATGATATATGATTTTTCTATGAGAATTCCGCAGAAAAGTCCCAACTGCACAAGAGTCCCAACTGCTTTCAACCTGGTAGATTCGATCTAGGAGGCAGGTGTAGGTACCGCTGCCCAGGAACCATTTAATAGATAACCACACCTTTGTCATAGGTCTCACCATGTGGTTAGATTAGTTTGGTGAATTAGCAGGGGTTCACGGGTTCATGGGGGGTGAGATTTGTCCAGGTGTTAACAGTAGATTATGTATGGAATGATAAATGATTTTTGTATATGAATACCGCATAAGAGTTCAGACCGCACAAGAGTCCCAACTGCCTTCAACCTGGGCGATTTAATTTGGGAGGCAGGTGTAGGTACCGCCGTCCCGGATTGAATGGAAGAGCAACCCCCCTACCATAGGTCACCCCAAGTGGTTCGCTACGTTTGGTGACTTAACAAGGGTGTCCTGGTTTATGGGGGGTGAGGTTTTTCCAAGTCTTAAGAGGAACGGCTGCGCTGCCTGTTTCATACATAACTTAATTTTGGATTTAAGGCCAAAATACCCATCGAAACTGAATGATATATTTTTTTTTAAATTAAAGTTTTAGTATATTATAATAAAACAAATATAAAACTTTTTTCCACTTTAATTTTTATTTGACCGTAACCGGCTTTCAGCTCGTTAGGGCCATCTTCAGACTGGTCCTAACGAGCTGAAACCCGGTTACGGTCAAATAAAAATTAAAGTGGAAAAAAGTTTTATATTTGTTTTATTATAATACACTATAATGGAATTCCACCATGTATTAACAGTTTCAAAAATAGAAATATTAAAAAGTTTTAGTAAATATCTAGTACGGATGATAAATATTATATGTATTTTTGTTTTAAATTATGAAGAATATGCCATGAGAAAAAACAAATTTTCACAATTTTAGAGGCAACTTTGAAAATTATTAGCGGGTTTATTGTTTTTTTTTTAATTATTATATTTGCTATGTAAACATGATTACGTAAATAAAATTATAAAAACAATACGTTTAAAAAAAAAACGTTTTTTCGGGTCGATATTTTACATCATATGTACCGCAACTTTGTGTTCCAACATAAATTGGTCGGTTTTAATTTAATGTAATGTCCACCATAATGCTTATTTTAAACATTTTTTTTAATATTATATTTCAGTGTATTTTAAGAACACGGGGCAAAACTTTTTTTTTGAATCACCGCTAGACCACAAATAATTGTTTAAGTGCCTCTAAAATGGCAAATAATCAATTCCTTTAATGGCCTCTAATCAAATAAAATTGCTTAAATGGATTTTACTGTGTTTTGTGACTAGATCTGAATAGCCAGGTACTTCCTCACATTCCTTTACCCATCTTCTTTCCATTCCCTCTACCATCAGCCTCACAAAATACCCAATTTTGGGGTACAATAATCTTACTTGCTTGAGCGGTGCTCACAAGAATAAAAGTTAGTTAGGTGCGCTGTTATTTGTTTTCATTATTTAATGTTCAAACGACGAAACGGTTTTACTAAAATTTATAATAAAAATAAAACCGGGAAAAATACATTTAAAAAAAATGTATTTAAAAATATTATTATTAAACAGTGTTGGCGATAAATCGTTTTACTAAATTTTATAATATAATTAAAACTGTGGAAAAATATTTAAAAAGAAAACATTAATAAAATCGGCACAAGTTGGATTTGAACTGTAACCACCGTAACTAAACTATAATTTTGGCGACCGACTTAACCGCTCACCTAGTTGTCTGTTGGCGGAAATTGCTGATTTTAGCTATTTATAGTAATTAATTGTAATTTTTGTTAAAAATCATTGATTATAAATTTATTGTTTGAGCACTGTAAGACATATGATTTTTGTATAAAAATTGCTTGAAATGGCTTATGCCGTATTTTGTGACCAGATTTGAATAGCCAGGTACTTCCCCACCTTCCTCTAACCCATCTCCTTCTCATCCCCTCTGCCATCAGCCTCACAACATACCCCAATTTGGCATGACACAGTCTCGCTTGCTCCAGAAGGTTAGGAGCAGTTGTGCGGACCCTTGTGTGCTGCTCACATGAATATTAGTTTGTTAAGTATCGTTTAACTAACTTTAGCAAAAAAAATTTTTATCTTGTACACAATTTTGATTGTAGGGCTACAGAAATGTATTAAATATTAAAAAAAGGGAAACTCTAAGGCAGGAATAATCGTAATGATTAGAATTACAAGTTGATAATAGCCTAAAAACAACATAATTTAAATAAAAAGATTTTTTTAAAGTACATACTAATAAGATTGTTTTAAGTTTATCTAACTAGCAATCACACCGTGTCCCCAAAGGGGTGGGCAGAAAGGACGAACCGCCGAATAACTCGATCTTGGCACACACTTCTTGCTTTATTCACGTGCCATGACTTGGGCATCCTCAACTACTTCTATCATTTAATTTCACGTCATATATTATACTTTCAATACCTTTTTCTTTCATCCACTCTACATACCCAAACCATCTAAGTGTACGCTTTAATCAGCCTTTCAATATTTCCAGATCTTCAATTTTTTTAACACAGTCGTATATATTAAGTTAGTTTAAGAAACATAACTTATATATGCCTACGTAATTATAATTTTTAGTATTATCTCTGGGGTATAAGAAAATAATAGTAATAATAATAATTGGATGATTTGTATAGCGCCAGTTTTGTGAAAAATCACCTCAAGGGCTCTCTAAGAGAATGCAAGAGAAAATACTATAATTATTATTAGGTCATTCATTAGAACATTATTTATTTCATTTAGATATGTTTGATGTCGTTGATGACAGCTTATTTGATAGTTTTATGAACATGATCAAAAAATATAAAATTTATAATCTAGCTCAATTGAGGGCAATATTTGCAAACATGCAACATTCCACTACTATAATTGCAAAAATTAACCTTGATTGCCATTTCATGGAGAAAAACTCTTTTTGGGGCTTTAAATATAAATCGTTTACTTGATTGTTCACGTAAATGATTCATGTCAAAATATGGTGAAACTTTAAAAACCGGCTTATTCCAATTCCATTTAGCTTCCAATATAGAAGTAAATATCACCTGTATGCTCATTTAGAGTATTCATCTTATTGCCGCGAATTGAAGAACGCACAATCGATTATAATCTGCACAATATTTAATACCATTGTCATCCATTTCTCGATGAAGAAAAAGCAATAGTCTCGACAGGTCTAAAAATCAAAACTCGCTAGAAAACTCACCGAAAATCTCTAGGAACGCATAAAAATGTGAAAAACGATCATGTTATTTTGTTGATTTATGCAAATATTAAAAAAAAACTCATAAAGTTCGACAAAACTACTGAATTCTCACATACGTTTATCACATACCTGGGCATTTTTGAAAAGCGTTGTTTTGTATTATTAGGGGAATCCTACAATCCACAACTTGTAACGAGCGAGATAGAGAATCCAGATAATGTCACTCTTCTTTCAAATAACTTGTCAATGTGTTAGACAGAGAAAAAAAACCGTAAACATTCATTTCAACTTCACTAACGAAAGAACAGTAAATATATACGTTTTATGTTACATCTCTTTCGTTATCATCAGTGAGAAACATCAAGAAAGAGATATCATATTGAACGTATGCTCAAGTCGTCGACTGTAAGATTATCTTGAAGAAATTCAAATTAGCTGATCTAACAGACAATGAAATCTCTGTACATTTATTTATTAAACTTAAAATAGTTCCACTTCATGCGGTCTAATATAAACTTATATATTTTTACATATTGCTTATTTCCAATACTGAATGCATACATAATTTTTATATCCTACTCTCAATATTCTTAATTTAGGTACCTACATTTTTTAAAATTCACTATTTACTAAGCTACTATATACAAAGCTACTATATATATATAGGTACTGTAACTGTAAACAATTTTGTGTTTGGGATTTGTTTTTTTTTTGTCTAATATCTTCTTTCTTTCTTGTATGGTATGTGTGGAAGTTTTTTATTGTAATATAGTTTGTCTCTAAAGTAAGGTGGTTGTAAATTGTTAATATTCTATTTTTTAATATTCTATAAAGGGGACGGTATTAGAAATTAAATGTTTTATTATTTAAAACAATTAATAATTAGAATTAATATAAATTAACACAACTAAAAGTTCACAGCGTAAGATAATTAAAAAGTTTTTATATAATTCTCATCTAAATTTGGTATTTATATACCAAGAAGTGTAAATTCCTCTCCATTTACAAGCGAATGCTTTTGATACAATATAATAGTACAAAAAAGGTCATGGGATTGTTTTAAGTAGGAAACACATTTTTCTTATAACTACATAATTATATTTTTTAGTATTATCTTGGGTTAAACCATAAAATATTTTTTTAATATATGAGAAAATAGCACAATTACTCGCTCATTAGAAGATTTCGCGCAAAAATATTTTTTGATATCGCCGATAAAACACAGTTTGACTAAAACTATATTATTTCTAACCTAGCTCATTGATCATGATTAGAAAGGTTCATATTATTATTCCGTTGATAAAGTTAATTTTTCATCTTTGAACGGAATATTTTTATTCCTTTGTAACTTATACGATTGTTAAAAACAATAACCACATATTTTTAAACAGAATAAATTATGCACAATAATACCACCTTATCATTTTGAGTAAGAGAAATTGTTCTCAAATTAATTGTATTTTGTCAGCGCGCTAGAGGTGATATTTAAAAATCAACATGTCTACCGCCGAAAAGCAGGGCTCAGCGGTGAACAACGCCGGCGGCTGGACTGTGAGACAGAGAATTCGTAGGTTAGCGTTCTCTTTCCGTCTGACGAACTCCCCCCCTCTCTCCCCGCACGCCTCAGCCCATGTTAACAATCTTCGTTGTAGGTACCTACATACATATTAATTTCTAGATCAACTTGTATCTGGAAACTGAGAATACATCAAACGGAGCAACGAAAGGAGAATAAATTAATAAAACATATATGATCAACTTGTATCTGGAATCTGAATACACATTCATTTTAGATCAACTTGTATCTAGAAACTGCGAATACATCAATCGGAGCAACGAAAGGAGAGTAAATGAATAAAAAATAACCGTTAAACTGGAGCAAATTTGTTATATTTTGATGACGAACATACCGACTGGGGTCAGTTGCAAACTGACAACCTTGGTAATGATAAAGGCACTGTTGCCAACTCGTGCAGATGTATCCCACCGGAGCCAAGATAAACGGTGTTAAAGGTAGATCAACAAAGGTCATGTAAATCTTACTAGATCAACATACTACGGGAAGAGGTGATTATATATATATATATATATATATATATGTGTATATATATTTATATATATGTATGTATGTATATGAGTAAATATATAAAAACGAATGTCAAATTTGAAAAAATTAATTATATGAAAAAAGAAACCGTTTTTTTACTGCCAATAATACCAAGTATACCCACGCACTGGCCTAGCCTATGTGTGATTTTTTGCTATACACACAATACACATAATTTTATATGGATGTATTCAAATATATATATATAATTACATAGAGAAAGGATTGAGAAATTATAAAACCGTTTTCAACGATACCTCTATTTTCGGGCCTTTCGTCCCCACTTGAGTCATGAGGAGTTTTTCGGGATTTCGTCACTAAAAATCTATATAAATTCCGCAGCGGACGTTTTTACAAAAAATAGTCACCTCTGTGATAGATTGCCCTGAATTACTTGTACGAATTCAATTAACAGTGCCTAACAGACAAACCAGACAAAACCACACACTAAGCCTACCACAATGCAACACTAACTCAAAACAAAACAACTTTATTCACCGCGCTTCACACGTTTTTAACACTTCGTACAATGAGTTCGACTTATTCAACTCAGCCCCTTATGATTTCAAACCTAAAATCAATAAATAACATGCACACAATACATATTACTCTACACATACTAGATCCTTTCCATTCCCCTCCCTCCCACCACCCTAACATCACCGGCAAAACTTTTAACGTTTGTTTTTTATTTTTTTTATTGAATAATTTAAATACTTTAGTGAAAACCTATTAATTATATTAAATATAAATAATAATAATTGTAAACTGTTGGTTTTTCAAATACAATAAAATAATTTTAAAATAAATAAAATATCTGAAAAAAATATATAAATATATTTATAACCTTTCTATCTATGTTTATATAATTGTATGTATAAAAAAAATAATTAATAAATAAAAAAGAGTGATTTGAGTTAATCTCATGACACCCGGAAAACACAAGCGAATGAGAGTGTGTGAATTGGATCCGCGCGTTTGCAAGTTATGCCGTTTATCCTGTATAACTTTTCCTTACCGAATGCTATTTGCTTTCATCCGCAATAAAAATATTTTAGCACCGGAACACATTGAGCGACTTAAAATAAAATTGTTAACTTTTCCCGGAGGCTGTTGTTTTCTCCGTCGATGGGGGCCGTTTATATTCCGCCTGAATTCCCTCCATCTCTCCTCGGCCGATACAGTAGAGCCCCACAGAGTATATATTGACGCTGCTGTATCGCTTCCGACAATCCACTTTATCATATTATGGCACTGTCTTGTTTTGCCAATATCCTCTTTTATTGTATCCTCCGCTTTTCGCGCCTCCTTGCGAGGTGCCAACCCCCGAACTGCCGAGCCCCGAGCCGCCGAGCCTGAATCATGGGAAGCTAATATCATGTAATAACACGGCGGAGTTTTCTTGCTTGCTTTCCTCGCTCCAGATATACTATCAATGTGTATAGGTATAGCGGATATTCCTGTGTTTCGGATTGTATTCAATAACCGCGAGCGCTAGTAGTAATAGCCCAAGTACCTACAGTCTACCCAGCGCAGTGCAGACACGTACAGTGGAAATATGTTGCTTAGATTTTATCGATCTATCGAACCTTTATAACTTCTGATACCTACTCACCTCATACGAGTACTACCACCAGTCTATTAACATTCTTCTTTATGTATTTACACTATTTTTTCTTGTTCTTTATTAATATAAAATCACACACATGCATTTCAACTAGATCAACCCCTCCCCCCCTACCCCCCCTTTCCTTTCCACACCCCATAACAAATTACGCGAAACTTTTAAATTTAAATGTCTTCTTTATTTTGTATAATTATCTTTTTAACTTAAAAAAAAACAACAAAAAAAAAATCAGAAACTGTACTGTGCTCTTGTACATCTACAAAAAGCATACGACAGAGTTGACAGAAAAAAGTTATGGAAGGTATCTAAGTATGGTGTGAGTACAAATCTTATACAGGCAATCGCATCGCTGTACGAGGGAAGCGTTGCATGTGTTAGGGCAAACGGTGATTTTACGGGGTGGTTTGACATCACAAAAGGTGTTAAGCAAGGCTGCGTAATGTCACCGTGGTTATTCAATCTATATATGGATAATTGTATGCAAGAATTGAAAGAGGTGGGCTTGGGCGCGAAAATGAGTAGTCTGCAAGTGTGTTGCCTGTTGTATACTGATGATGTGGCGCTGATTGCTAACAGTATGGAAGATCTACAGTCCCTCGTATCTAGGATGAACGAAGTATGTGTGAAGAATGAGCTAATGATGAATGTAAATAAGTCCAAAGTCATGGTGTTTGATAGACAGAGTACGAAAACAGTGTGCAATATAGTTGTGAATGATGAATACTTCGAGAAGGTCGATGAGTTTGTGTATTTGGGAAGTATGTTTACGAGAGATGGAAAGACTGATAGGGATATTGAAAGAAGGGTGAATGCAGGAAACTCCATTAACGGAGGACTGAACGCGGTTGGCGCAAACAAAAAGTTGTCCAAGGAAGCGAAGCTAGCAGTCCACAATGGAGTGCTGATACCAACCTTGATGTATGGCAGTGAGGCATGGAACTGGCAGAGGAAGGATGAAAGTAGATGCTGTAGAAATGAGATCTCTGAGACGAATGTGTGATAAAACGATGTATGATCGAGTGAAAAATGTTGAGATTCGTAAAGAATGCAAGGTTGATGTAAGCGTTGTGAGCAAGATTAAGAAAGGGACGCTTAGATGGTTCGGGCATGTAGAGCGAATAAACGAAGAGGGGAGTGTAAGGAGAATATACGACGCGAATGTGAATGGAAGAAGAAGCCGAGGACGCTCGAGGAAGACATGGCACGATCAAGTGAATCAAATACTCGAGTCGGGTCATGTCAAAAGTCGGAATAACAGAAGAGAATCTATGAGGCGTTGTATGAATGTGAATGAAGCAAGAAGTGTATGCCAAGATCGAGTTGTTTGGCGGTCCGTCCCCTCTGCCTACCCCTGCAGGGAAACGGCGTGATGGTTAGTTAGTTTTAGTTAACTTTATTTCATAAATCACTAGATGCACTCAGAAATGATACCCAGTGGAAACCTGTAAATGGTCAAATTTATATCACGTATTCATTATACTTATTTCTGCTGTGAACTGTCGGTCTCCCAGATAAACAAAAATAAAATAAAATTATCTATGAATACATTCACGCACTGCCACTATCCGTGTCTGAACTGTGCTGTTCCAGTAGATTTCAATAGACCTTAACACGTTGCTGCTGTGCCCGTACTGTATACTATTTGCAATCATAGGTGTTTGAACCCCGTTTCTTATGATTTCCGTTTTGTTAAAAATTAAGTAGGAACGGCTCACTTGCAAGTTACATAGTTTCGCACTTGTTTTCAATTTGAGCAAGTTGACATATGCTCGCTTTCGTCAAGCTCCAAGCGCACACCTCCTGATGGTGAATTCTCCAGTCCACAGTGTACAGTCTACACTACACACTATGGTGTTCTGTATGTCGAGTTAGGTAAGTACTTACGTACATCTGCGAGTTCCCGGGCTGTAATTTTATGATGCTGCATCTTCGTCTGTTGTTCTACTCCGAGGCACTTGTGATAACACGCCGAGCTCAGTAATCACCCTGAATAGTCTGTAGTCTCTACTCCCGTTCCTCGCTATTCGCCATGTTCATGTCACAAGCGGAATTTGTGTAATTAGCATACCTGCTACGTAAACTTTGAAAACAAGGCCTTATAATATTACTATAACGATTTCACGGTTTGATTTACTGAATTTATGTTGCATTGTTTCTGCTCTTTGGGAAAAGATCTTAACTGGATTAAAAACCTAACCAAGGAAAGGGAAAAGGACAAACATTTGGTCATAAACAATTTACTAAAGTTACTTGTACTTACTAAATAAAATATATTTAATATGTTATTTACTCTGCTGCATCCTGAGTTTCGTAGTCGGCTCATAAAGCAGTTTTATACGTAACTCAATTTTATCAATATTACTCAATAATATTAACCTATTTTTAGTACTCAATTTTATATACATACGTATAGATAATTGTTTATTCTATAATGTTTGTTTTTTCCCTCTCTTCATAAGTACTTAACTATTATACTATACTCAAATTTTCTGGTATACGGAAACGATTACCCTCACTTTTTTCCTTATCTCTTTGAACTTAACAATTATTATACTGTACTCAAATTACTCAAATTATTATACAATACCCACGTGGTACGGCCCTCTCAACTAAATTAAATATCAAAAAGTTTCTGTGATAAATAAACAAAGGTTTCTTTACGTTTTGCAAAGGGTTTTAGAGTCAAACTTTAGTCTGTCTTCTAAGTTTTGAATCAGGCAGCCGCTCAAAATAACAAGGTTTTTTTTACGTATTCTTAAAGCAATAGAATTTTGTGGTTTGTTCTAAAATTTTTATTTTTTTTGCTTTTTTGGTATCTACGTACTTATGTTTGATGCATTGTAAAGGATTTTGTTTTATCAAACTCCGGAAGATATTTAAGTGTTACTGTTATATTGAGTCTATCCTCACTGTAAAAAAACTGTAATGCTGTTTTTTTTCAAGTTGTTTAATACTCTTTGATATTTTGATATAATATTATTTAAATCGATATTATGAAATTGGGCTCTATGACAAAACTGTTATTTTTTTCTTTTTTTAAAAATATTTTTCCAACTTGGGTACATTGATCACAACATGTATGCTATATTGTTCTAATTTTGCGCTGCATTTATATGGTGATTGTTAATTGTTTTTGTGTTGAATAGCAATTCATAAATGGAGTTCTACGAGGAAGAACTCCATTTATTGTTCTTTTCAGGATTTCTCAACTAGATTCAAAGAACATATACGGTGTTATAAAAATAAAAGTACTTATTCAAAATTCGCAGACCATCTCTTAGTGAATAATCACTTCCCGCTTGACAACAACGAGCCTGAACCCTTACATAATATAGAAAGAAACCGTCTTAGATTAAATTTACTAGAACAACTAGAAATTAATAAACAAACGAATGATCCTAATATAACATTAATTAATAAAGTATGGAAAATTATGTATTCACCTCTTCTCAGTATGTTCCCATTATCACAACAATAAAACACATTTAAATAAATTAATTACGAAAACATTATCATTAACATACGGGGAAACACATTATAAATGTAAAAACCTCACGGAATAGAGAATCTGAATTATTTTCTAACAAAACCGATAATAAATCAATATTTTATAAAACCCGTCCAAATTAGAATAGGGGGGGAGTAAATAAAATCATATAGTCGTCACAATGTGGATTAACCGCAGATTGAAAATGGCTTTGAACGCCGAAACAGCATAAAAACTAAAAATACTTGCAGAACTTGATAATAACATTATTAAATATTATATTGTTGAAATAAACTCCTGCTGACAAACTACTTGCAGTGGCTTAGCGGGTACAAGTTCTCATTGTATGTAATTAATATTATATAATTTAAAAAAAATGTTTGTAATCTATCTGACTTTCCAATATACGAGTATATATAAAAATCAACACCATTTCTTAATTTCATCTCTTGAACCGAGCGCCGTTGTTGATATTTCCATTGTGCAAGAGTAAGCCTCCAAGCGTTATTTCTGATAAGTGTAACAGAAGAGTTTAGATCTAATTGCGATCGTTTGGAGTTCCGGATTTGCTATCATCAAATATTTTACGTTTTCCATTCTGCTTTACAAAATGCAAAAGGCGTCGCGACGTACTTTTTTCTATTTTAAATCAACTAACTAACTAACCATCACGCCGTTTTTCCGCAGGGGTAGGGAGAGAGGACTTACCGCCGAACAACTCGATCTTGGCGTACACTTCTTGCTTCTTTCACATTCATACATCGTCCATACATTCTCTTCTATTATTCCTACTTCTGACATGGCCCGACTCAAGTATTTGATTCTTCCATACACATTTGCGTCATATATTCTTCTTATACTCCTTTCTTCTTTCATTCGCTCTACATGCCCAAACCATCTAAGCGTCCCTTTCTTAATCTTGCTCATGGCGCTTACATCAGCCTTGCATTCATTACGAATCTCAATATATTTCACACGGTCATACATGGTTTTACCACACATTCGCATCAGAGATCTCATTTCTACGGCATTCAGTTTACTTTCATCCTTCATACTTTCATACTTGCATTCAAGGCATGGTTTGGCCTTGGAAATAAATATTCGCCTGCCGCGCTTAGTTGGTCCATTTTATGAGATATGTGTTACAAAGTTACCGTTTTAATACGTTAGCGATACCACCGACTGCAAAGTTAACCTTGTCAAGTTGTGTGTACCCTGACCCCTACGGTTCCAAACAAGTCCAGCGTAATGATATTCTAAAAAATTAATTAAAAAATTTACTTTGTTTACACCACTTTATTTAATATACGAGGTGTGTTCAAAAGAAAAGGTGAATTTCGATTTTTTTCGAAAAGTATTTATTTATTCATCAATATCCATTTTCTCCCCTTCAAATTAATCCCCCTCAGATATAATTCACTTATGCCAGCGCTTCTTCCAATCGTCGAAGCACTTTTGGAATGCGCTTTTCGGTATGGCCATCAGCTCGTTCTTAGACTCTGACTTTATCTCATCAATTGTTGCAAAACGCTTTCCTTTCATTTGTCTCTTCAGTTTCGGGAATAGGAAAAAGTCGCAGGGAGCCAAATCTGGTGAATACGGTGGTTTTAGGCATGATTACGGTGTTTTTTTTGGACAAATAATCACGAACAAGCATTGATGTGTGAGCTGGTGCATTATCGTGATGCAAAATCCGTGATTTGTTTTTCCACAATTCCGATAGTTTGAGCAGTATTGCTTCACGCAAACGTTGCATAACTTCCTTGTAGTATTACTTTTTAACCGTACGACCTGTTGGCAAGAACTCATGATGCACCGCGCCCTTGTAATCGAGCATTGTAACAGTGAGCAAAACCTTCACATTTGATCGAACTTGGTGTGTTTTTTTCGGTCTTGGCTCTTTTGGCCGCTTCCATTGGGATGTTTGGGCTTTGGTTTCGACGTCATAACCATATACCCACGTTTCATCACCAGTTATGACTCTTTTGAGCAAATCTGGATCGTCGTTAACGTCATTCAACAACTCCTGAGCGATAGTAATGCGACGTTGCCTATGCTCAAAATTTAGCAATTTCGGAACAAACTTCGCTGCCACACGTTTCATGCCCAAAACATCCGAGAAAATTGCATGGCATGAGCCGATTGATATGCCAACATCCTCTGCAACTTCCCTAATAGTGATTCGACGATTTTCCAAAACCATTTTCTTCACTGTTTCGATGTTTTCTTCGTTTGTTGACGTGGTTGCAACTCCAGGACGCTCATCGTCATTAACATCTTCTCGGCCTTCTGTAAAGCGCTTGTACCACTTATTAACACTTTTTTGAGACAAAATAGACTCGCCGAATGCCACAGTCAACATTTTAAGTGCGTTGGAGCACTTTACTCCATTTTTAACGCAAAATTCAATACATATTCTTTGATAATTTTTTTTCAAAAGTAAAAAATCGAAGAACACTTAAAAACGTGACTAACCTTTCCAGTTATCAAAAACAAACCACTAATCCAAAATGGCTGATAATGCTAACATATAATAAACATATGTGTACCAACATAACAAAAAAAAATCGATATTCGAATATACACAGCCCGCGAAAATTCAAAATGCACCTATTCGTTTGAACACACCTCGTACACAGCCCGCGAAAATACAAAATTCACCTTTTCTTTTGAACACACCTCGTACATGTTTCGAAAGAGATGCTTTCTTCATCAGGAGTATATAAAATACTAAAAATAGTAATGTCAACTATAGACAAATGAATATTAATATGAAGCATTTGTCTATACTTGACATCATTATTTTTAGTATTCTATATATTCCTGATGAAGAAGGCATAGCTTTCTTAACATATATATCTGTGTATGTTAATAAAGTGGTAAATACAAAGTAAAAATTTTATTTGATTTATTAATAATGACGCCACAAAGTGAATACCAATCTTTTGAAGGAATTGTAACGATACTCTCGTTACGAAACGTCTTAGGACGGGCTGCCTGGTATATTATCGTGGACACCCTGGATCCTGGGCGCCCCCACTCGGCCCGCGCCCTTGCCTCCCTCACCTCGCCCGCCCTCGCCTCACCCTCCGCCCTTCAGCCGGGCCCCACTTGACCGTTTATCTTTGTGGTCCTTTGACCTTTTCCAGTCCACTGTCCTGTCATATAAATTTTCGGTCTGAAATACAGCACTTTTTGTTCCCCCAAAAGGGTTGCATACATTACCATGGATTCGCCCTCCTACGGGCTTACATCGAGGGCTTTTGTTCAGCACACTCAACCATTTTATAACGTATTGTTCCTACCCGTGATTCTTTTTTTCAAATTGGACAGCCACGTAGACATAGTGTTGTATATTACTAGATCTCTTGGTGTCTTATTCAATTTGAAACAACTAATAAAAAAAACGTTAAAGATTGGTATGTTGTTTTCAGAAATTAATCCGGTAAACATCGAGCACCAATGTGGAACACCCGCAGTAAATATCAATTCTGTATGCGAAAGGAAGAAGAGGGTGAGGCAAAACATGAGTCCTGATTCAAGATATACACTCGTCATTGGTTACGAGAAAAATACATAAAAATAAAATTAAATGATTTAATTTCTTCAAAAGATTGGTATTCACTTCGTGGCGTCATTATTAATAAATGAATTTAAAATTATTTTATATTCACCCCTTTATTAATATATGTACACAGATATCTATAAAAATAATAAAGTCAAGTATAGACAAATGATAAACATAAACAAAAATAAGTAATTAATCAAAAAGTGTTAATAAAAAATATTATAAAACATCGAATAACAAATTTTTATTAGTAATTATGTTTATTGTTAATATTTTTTTGTATTCTATATATTCCTGATGAAGAAAGCATCACTTTCGAAACATGTTGATATGTATATATTAATAAAGTGGTGAGTAAAAAATTGTTTTAAACTCGATTTTTAATTATTAATAATTGTTATTGAGATTTAAAAACCTCATTATAATATTTAATCATTGTAGAAAATAATATTAACATAACCTAAATGAATCATGAAAACGGAAAAAATGACAGAAAATAAAAAGATTTCAGTCATACGAACCCAGGTCCTCTGCCTATCCGGGGCAACCGCTTAACCAACATAGCTAATGAGACGTTCAATTTATGTCATCTTCTCGTATCTCAAATTAAAGATTTGTTAATATTATTCTCCATTTGTAATCCCATATTATTAGCAGATATCTTTATAGTGATTACAAGTCCCAGATGCGACTGAAATCAGCGTATTTGTGAATTATGTATTGATAGTGATAGGTTCCCGTAAGTTGTATGCATTCATATTAAATACGACAACACAACAGTTATAGAGTGGAAGATACTCTCAGTATCGCCCTAGTGAAAGACCACCTCTCGGAATTGAAACGTTGCTTGCAATGTCTTTTAGCCGTGTTTGGTGACCAGATCTGAATAGCCAAGTATTTACCCACCTACCTCTTCTCCTTCTCCTTCCCCTCCCCAATACCTTCAGCCTCACAGTATCCCCCAATTGGGGATGCCATAGTCTCACCGGCTCCAGACGGTTGGGAGCAGTTGGGACTCTTGTGCGGTATTTATATTAAAAAATACTTGTGATTAAATTTGCACAAAATAAATTAGAATAAGAGATAAGTAATGATATTAATTGAATACGGTACAAAGAGAGAATCTAATCAAGCCGAACAGGAAGTCGAATGATTCTATTAGGGAAAACCGGAGACTATACGGGAAATGTAGATGTCACTAGTGTCGCCGTGCTTCAGGTGTTTGACGTCTGTCGAAAATAGTGAATGTTAGTGGCCAGTTCTGCAGGTGGCTTGCCATGGGATACACCCCTTAAAGATATCTACCGGCACGCACTAGTATATTAAGATTATTCCTAGCTATGAGATCGACCCCTCGGAATAACAAGATTCCATCTGGCACGGCAATGTTATGCGATAATGAGCCTTAAAGTTGCTCTCTCTATAGCACATTTAGCATAACATTGCTCTGTCAGATGAAACCTTGTTATTACACGGGGTCGAGATAACAAATACTATTTTAAATATTATTTAATGCCATACTCGCACAAATATAAAACTTACCTATAATCACGACGTTCACCAACATAATACACGAAAACACCACAAACTACACATATCAAATATACACTCTACAAAATACGGATTGAAATCATAGGAATACTTTGCTTACACCAGCTATAACAAGTTGCCTGAGGAATTGAGACATTCATGTAATACATATATTAAAATAACAGATCTACTATGTAGTATATCTGTTATTTTACAATTATATTAGCTTAGGTTAGTTACTGTAAAGCGCACTTGAGGTGAACCTTCACAAAACTGCGCTATAGAAATGAACTCTTATTATTATTATTTTTATGTGTGCGTTTCGGACAAATCTCGAAATGATGTTCTGAGGGATTATTTTTTAAAATGCTATTTGGGAAACCATTTATCATAGATAGCAACTCTGTTCCCAAGCTTTGCGAATTCCGATGTAGGTATATTTCTCTCTTGTAAAACATTGTTATCTGTTTCTATTGTATTTGTATGTTTCGAGCCTGTACATTTATTTATGTTATTTTCCTATTGTATATATATATATATATATATATTATATTTTCATTAACATATTTGCTTTGAAAACTTTGTTAAACTTAATATTATATAGCAAAAATTAACAGCCCCAAAATGAGTTGAATTGATAACTCGTGGGAATGCAACATTGTTGTATGTCTTTAAAAAAAAAAATATTTAAATAAAACTGTACTCATTTCATTTGAGCTAATTTTGACTCGTTTCTCTTTTCTGTTCTCACACAGAATTATTGCGTGAATATTTTCCGTAATTTTTAAAGCATTTGTTCGTTCAGTTCTGAATGTACTACGTCGAAAAATTAGAGTCAATCTTTTCGTTGTCTTTCGTTTCGGGTCGATATCGTATGTCTCCGTTTGTTTCGGAAAGGGCTTCGGCACGAACCTGGAGGTGCATGTTGATTCACGATTTCTCCTCCGAGGAAGTTTGCCACATATTTGTTGGATGTGTTATTTTTCCATTGCGAGTCGTCAAGCTTTGCGAATTCCGATGTAGGTATATTTCTCTCTTGTAAAACATTGTTATCTGTTTCTATTGTATTTGTATGTTTCGAGCCTGTACATTTATTTATGTTATTTTCCTATTGTATATATATATATATATATATTATATTTTCATTAACATATTTGCTTTGAAAACTTTGTTAAACTTAATATTATACAGCAAAAATTAACAGGCCCAAAATGAGTTGAATTGATAACTCGTGGGAATGCAACATTGTTGTATGTCTTTAAAAAAAAAAATATTTAAATAAAAGTGTACTCATTTCATTTGAGCTAATTTTGACTCGTTTCCCTTTTCTGTTCTCACACAGAATTATTGCGTGAATATTTTCCGTAATTTTTAAAGCATTTGTTCGTTCAGTTCTGAATGTACTACGTCGAAAAATTAGAGTCAATCTTTTCGTTGTCTTTCGTTTCGGGTCGATATCGTATGTCTCCGTTTGTTTCGGAAAGGGCTTCGGCACGAACCTGGAGGTGCATGTTGATTCACGATTTCTCCTCCGAGGAAGTTTGCCACATATTTGTTGGATGTGTTATTTTTCCATTGCGAGTCGTCACACCAGGAAAAACAATCTGACGGTGGCATAAAACTACAATAACCTCCCCATTGAAAAGCGCTGTATTCATGACTAATCAGAACAAGTATATTCATCAAGACATATAAAACTACAATAACCTCCCCATTGAAATGCGCTGTATTCATATGACTGATCAGAACAAGTATATAAAATTGAACTCTTCTTTAAAAAAACTTACGTAAGTAAATATTTCTTACAAAACATTTTATAAATTTAAGCAAATTAAATATTATGTAACTACCGAATTAAGAATCTTGGCTCCATTATCGATCCTTTAATTAAATATGTTTTGTAAATTACTTGTAATTTAAGAAATAAAAAAATAATTTACTTAATTCAATAAAGGTCAATAAAAATGAAACTGTGTTTCTGTTGTGTATTTTGGATTCAAAGGAATTAGGTTCAATGGTAGACTAGAATACAATATGCATGTATTAAAATGTATGATCGTATTAGTGCAATTATTGGGGGCAACATTTAACACCACTTCGTCACCTTGCTTGTGTAATAACGAGAGCCGTGATATCTCCCCAGCAAGCTTCCTTTGGCCGACTTTCCCGGCCTTGCGTGTTCGCCGTGTCCCGTGCCCCGTCCCTCGTGCCCCGTGCTCTGTGTATGAAGGTTCGTTCGTGATTTTTAGCTTTCTTAATGGCTACTTTCATCGGAAAAGCGAACAACTGCACGGCCTCCCCGTCCCCGTTGCATATCTCCGATCGCCACTCCACGAGAATTTCTGCTATCCGGGAAATGTATTCCAATAGGTAACTGCACGATCCATTCTCGTCGGTGCCTTGCTGAAACGGCTTATTGCCGAGGGAAGTAATACAGGATTTGCTAATTTTGTTCATCTTTTTCCGGTGAATTACACACACTTTTTAATATTATCAACTAACCTAGATAGTATAGGCGTGCATTTCTTTATGATCGAGGGAAGGCTGTAGTCGTTCGATTGCATAAAAATGAATATTTTGTTTTTCTTGAAAATCGTATGACACATATTTAGGTCGATATAGGGTTCATTTTTGAGTGACTCGCGCAATATACTCGTATACCATTTTATATAGCTAAAGCTAGTGGAAAACAATATTTTTATTACACTTCAAGTTCGGCAGGTGGAAACATTTCATTATGGTAGAACGATTGTAACATTTATTGGTTTGCAATCTTTGGAGCACAGACGTCAGATGGACATGCTGTCCTTATTCTACCGGTATTTTAAAGGGATGTCAGGAAACACGCCAAACGCTCGCCCAACATTTACTCACGTTGACATTTGTCACATGAGAACGGGTCGCTTGTATGACTTTTTCTGTCTTCAACAGCTCGGCTATGGAATGATCTGCCGGCCTCTGTGTTTCCTCCCTCCTACAACATGGGTCTCTTCAAGACCAGATTCATTCCATCCTATCCTCTACACAACATCTCCAAAGATGACGTACGGCTCTTGTGTGGAGTTATTGTTAAAGTTAAATAAAAATACAATGACTGGCGCGGAATGCTTTTCCCCCAACCTTCACCTTCGCCTCTAACGTTTACGTTTAAGGCTGCCCGAACAGCTTCTCTGACGTGTCGGAAATACGGCGGGAGCACCTATAGCTAAAGGGTGTATGCAGTATGTAGGTACGGTATGAGCACGGGTAACGGGTAGAGTAGTGCCGGTGCACGGTGCACGGCGGCCGGAAGAATACGCCGTAATTTATACAGACGAGTGCTACAAGGCGATACTACCGGAGACCATAAACATTTCCCGCTTCCCCTGGAATATTATTCCGATTGCATAAGCACCAGCCCAAATCGTGCCGTGGTATACCCCTACCCACCCGCCCAACCGACTTGTGTTCTTTTCTTTCTACGGTCGCCTTATGAATATTCATTTCACGTTCGCGGGAATCGTGGTTAGTACGACTGCAGTTGAAACTTATGACCAATTATCTCACGTGTCTATTATGCACATTCAGTGAAGCCATGCAGAGTTGTTCCAAGCCTCGGTTAATGAAACTTTTAGGAATGAATGCGTCCTAATGAGGTTTTTGACGCCAAATGCAGTATGACACGAAGGTTCCCTGAAAACTTTCACACCGTTTGGAATCTTTGCTACAACAGCCGCCATAGATTAAATTATCTTGCTTATGTATATTATGGTTTGATTTACTTGACTGAATTTATCTTACATTATTTGTGCTCTTCGGGATATTTCTTAACCGGATTAAAATCCCCGAACGCGGAAAGTAAAAAAGGAAAAATATTTGTTTATAAACAATTTACTAAAGTTGCTTTTTGTATAAAGATGCCTCTAAAATCGCGAAAAATCAATTCCTTAATGGCCGATATTTCATAAGGTAAAACAAAAATAAATAAAATACTTCTCATCCGTACTAGATATTTACTAAACATTTAATTAATAAAATAGATCATTCCGTTTAGATGGGTATTTCGGCCTCCAATCCAAAATTCAGTTTTGTATGAAACAGGCACCGCAGCTGTTCCCCTTAAGCAAGGCTGCGTAATGTCACCGTGGTTATTCAATCTATACATGATTGAATGCAAGAAGGGTGAATGCAGGAAACTCCATTAACGGAGGACTGAACGCGGTTGGCGCTAACAAAAAGTTGTCCAAAGAAGCGAAGCCTGCAGTCCATAATGGAGTGCTAATACCAACACCCTGAGGCATGGAATTGGCATAGGAAGGATGAAAGTAAACTGAATGGTAAAACCATGTATGATCGTGTGAAAAATATTGAAATTCGTAAAGAATGCAAGGCTGATGTAAGTGTCATAAGCAAGATTAAGAAAGGGACGCTTAGATGGTTTGGGCATGTAGAGCGAATGAACAGAAGAAAGGAGTGCAATGAGAATATATGACGCGAATGTGAATGGAAGAAGAAGCAGGGGACGCCCGAGGAAGACATGGCACCATCAAGTGAATCAATTCTTGAGTCAGGCCATGTCAGAAGTCGGAATAATAGAAGAGAATGTATGAGACGATGTATGAATGTGAATGAAGCAAGAAGTGTATGCCAAGATTGAGTTTTTTGGCGGTCCGACCTCGATGCCTAACCCTGCGGGGAAACGGCGTGATGGTTAGTTAGTTAGTTAGAGAGGTTTGTGCAGCATCAATTCTTTATCCCATGGTCACAGCTCAAAACCTTTTGCTAAGAATAATATTCAAATGTCACCCGTCACACCCATCAGAGCCACTTTTTAATAAATTCGCAATCTTAGACATTCGACAGCTATACATAAACACTATTTTCATGTACATGTGGAAAAATGATTTAAAGAACAAAACACAACAAAAAATTTACGTTCGCCGCTCATCACACCTAAAATACAGAATTCCACAAATAAAAACAGCCCTCCAGCCTTCGCCCAACGACAGTTCTCTATATTCATCCCAAAATGTTCTACTCACTGAGTACTGATACTAGGAAATCGACATCTGAAAATCTTCGTACCATCAGTGTTCAAAATCGGTTATTTACGAAACGAAGGAATTATTTCAAAGAATGTCTGACATCGTAAAGTAGTTATTTACAAAACGAAGGAATTATTTCAAAAAATGTCTGACATCGTAAAGTAGTTATTTACAAAACGAAGGAATTATTTCAAAGAATGTCTGACATCGTAAAGTAGTTATTTACAAAACGAAGGAATTATTTCATAGAATGTCTGACATCGTAAAGTAGTTATTTACAAAACGAAGGAATTATTTCAAAAAATGTCTGACATCGTAAAGTAGTTATTTATAAAACGATGGAATTATTTCAAAGAATGTCTGACATCGTAAAGTAGTTATTTACAAAACGAAGGAATTATTTCAAAAAATGTCTGACATCGTAAAGTAGTTATTTATAAAACGATGGAATTATTTCAAAGAATGTCTGACATCGTAAAGTAGTTATTTACAAAACGAAGGAATTATTTCAAAAAATGTCTGACATCGTAAAGTAGTTATTTATAAAACGTTGGAATTATTTCAAAGAATGTCTGACATCGTAAAGTAGTTATTTACAAAACGAAGAAATTATTGCTGAGGCGAACTAGGTTTAGAATAAGGGGTTTCAGCCAAGGAATTATTTCAAAGAATGTCTGACATCGTAAAGCAGTTATTTACAAAACGAAGGAATTATTGCTGAGGCGAACTAGGTTTAGAATAAGGGGTTTCAGCCAAGTAATTATTTCAAAGAATGTCTGACATCGTAAAATAGTTATTTACAAAACGAAGGAATTATTGCTGAGGCGAACTAGGTTTAGAATAAGCGGTTTCAGCCAATATATATTTCAACTTCAAGGTATTCAAGGTAGGGTATATCTAGTAACTTCTATGGCGTTGTTTTAAGCATACTAGTCAGTTCTTCTTCTTTTCATTTCTTAAGCTAAGTTTTGCTATTCTTGATTGAATTGCTTTGTTTGATACTAAGTGGACGTTTGTTGTATAACTTTGCAGCTAAAAATTCAGATATTCTTTGTCGTAAAAGTAGTATTACACTTAGGTACATTTATCTTGTCTAGCTGCTTTGCTTTGGTATTATGATCATGAGGAATGATAGTCATTTTGTCCTTTTTGAGGTGCATATGCATATTGGAAACTCGAAATGTTTAAAAATTTCCGTTGTTTACTTTCTTGTGATCTTTATGGTGCATTTCTGAGTTGTATTTAGTGGTTTTATGTAATTTGATGCAGCTTAACCCCACCCCAAAATTCGATATTCCAAATGAGAGTGGGATGAAGTATAATATACTCTATTCAGATCCTCGGTAGACAAAATATTTCGTAATTTTTTGAAGAAGTATGTGAGTTTTATTAGTTTTTTTGATGTTCCGTTATTGTGTAAATCCAAGCGGAGTTTATCATCAATTAAGATCCCTGGATATTCAATATTTTTAGCTTTGGTTATATGTATCACAGTTAATGTAAGCGAGTTCACTTTTAACCAGTTTTGAAATACAGCCAAGCCATGCTCTGCCTCTTTGAAGGTATTTGTCCATTCTTATTCATGAAAGATAATAACAGTATCATCTGCAAAGCTAATTATGTCTCCTTTGATGGGAAGATTCATATTTATATAACTTAGAATTGTATTGGTCCTAATACGCTTACTTGGGGAATACCATACGTAATTGGAAGAGTTTTGGTGTTTTTTTTTATCAATTTTGTACAAACTGTTCTCTACCAGATTTTGATTATGTTATTCCAATTTTTTTATTATTTAATGATATTGTTTTATGGTCAATTGTATCGAAAGCTTTTTGAAGATCAATGAAAACTGCCAAATTTTTTTTACTTTCATCCGTTTTTTGTACAATTGTATTGGTTACTTTAGCTATAGCATCACCAGTACCCAGATTTTCCATCAACCCGTATTGCGTTAATGATAATATTTTATTATGATCCAAAAAGGTAACAATTTTTTTTTATCACTTTTTCCAAGATTTTTGAAAGCATTGTTGTAAGACTAATTGGTCAATAGTTAGAAATATCATTTTTGCGACCATGTTCATAGATTGGTTTGACAATTGGTTGGACAACAATTTTAAGACAAGAGGGAAAAGTGCCTTTTGATATTGATAGATTTACAAGGTATGTTGCCTGTCACCGTTAGATTCAACGTTATCTATGTATATATTTTTAATATGTTTTACTTGATGTTTCTTGTTGTCCAGCATAAAATATGTGTTTATTAAATAAATAATAACAAAATAAAATCGTAATACTAATAAAAAAATAATAATAATTTTTAAATGAAATAACACAATTAATTAACATCTTGAATGGCATTCCCTCGAGACTTTCCTTTCAAACGTTCCGTTTCCAATGTCTGTTGTGTGAGATGTGCTGAGTGCGGAGTGCGGAGTTCGGAGGGCGGAGTGCGGAGTGCCGAGTGTGGAGCACATCTCAAACTCACAGAACTATTCAGATTCCCGACTCCAGAATTTAGTTAACATAACCTTCCGTCGCCCTCACGAGCTCCTTGTCCCTGTGCCGACCACCCAACTAGCTGCTGCTATAGAAAACCTTCCACGGTTTATTACCCGTAATCAGGGCAAGGTTTTACTGCTGCCAATCAAAGTAAGTCACTTCGCTCAATTTATCTCATTGCCCCCCCTCAAATAGTTATTCATTTTATACTATCATGTGATTCTGTTCCTATAATTGTGACAAATAAAACATTATAGCTGAATTTTATTTTATTTTCGCTTTAAGAGGATATTTGATATTCAAATGCTGTCCGCTGAGGTCTACATTCACGCTCTCCTTTAGCTACTCGTACTCAACCTACGACAAGGAATTATAACTAATCCCAAAAACATGTTTACTTATATTATTTCGTCTTGACGATTTGTAACTTTGTGACGTCATTATTAATTAAATAATTAAAAATGTACTTTGTATACACCACTTTTATTAAAATATATAAATATTTCTACATGTTTCGACAGCCATACATATAGTATTCATATGTTCCTGAGGGTGACAGCATTGCTGTCGAAACATGTAGAAATATTTATATATTTTAATAAAAGTGGTGTGTATAAAGTATATTTTTAATTATTTAACATATTTATTTATTTACATTCAAAAATATAAAAAAAATAAAATAAATAAAAAAACAAGAAATAACAATAATCACACATATTAGAAACACTCGATCTCGGAGTCTAAAACACATACAAAACAAGGAACCACAAACACAACATTTGGACAAAAAACTTCTTATACTATGGTACTAAACACTACAACAAAATCCCTCTATCCTTCAAAAATCACAACAACCATAATGAATTTAAAAATTAAATAAAACACTGGATCCGTTTCGTAGAAAGATCTGAAAGTGATAATATATTAACACCAAATACAGACTAACACCGAAACCACTCAAATGCACTTAAAACACCTCACCTTAGACTAATTTTTATTTTCATTATGCACATCTATTTAATATTTTGTAAATGAAATCCTCAGCATGGGAAATCCCAGTGAGGATATCATTACAGGCGGACCCCGACTTTCGCACATGATTGGTTCCTGAAAATGTATGCGAAAGTTAAATGTTCGAAAGTAGAGGGATGAAAAAAAAAAAAAACCCAAAAATTGTACTTACAAAACATGCAGTACTATTATGGATCGCCCTACGCACTTGAGATATACGTTCTTCATTGGGATCACATTCTTCCATAATATTCAAAAATCTCGAGATGCGTAAAAGCTTCGTTCATGTTTTTTATTGTTAAGGTCTTGATGATTTCTTCTGGATCTTCTTCCTCACTTTCAATTTGTTAACTATTTTCGTTTGCTTTTCGTTCAATTAGAAATTCATTAGTCAAGGGTTCAGAATGAGATTCAATCATCTCATTAACATCTTCACTGTTAACATCTAGGCTTAGTTTGTTCATTAGGTGAACTAATTCAAGTGTGATGGTTTCTGGAGTTTCATCAAAATTTATGAAATCACTCATCATTTGTGGGCATAGTTGCTTCCATTCCATTGTTGACTCTTTTATTTCACCCCATGCGTCTCCAATAATGTTTATTGCGTTCCATATGTTATAATTCTTCCAGAAATCTTTTAATGTGGGCCCACCTTCCATGTCAGTTGCCTCGATGGCCTGATTCATTATCGACCGTATATAATATTGTTTAAACGTAGCTATCACTGTTTGGTCCATTTGTTCTATGAGATACGTAGTATTGGGGGGAAGAAACACAATATTGATTTCTGGGTATAAATTTTGTATAGATTTTGGGTGTCCTGGAGCATTATCTAAGATTAAAAATGCTTTAAATGGTAAATTATTTACTTCACAATAATGTTTTACTGCTGGTACAAAATGTGAAGTGAACCAATCTTTAAATATTAAAGCAGTAACCCAGGCTTTTTTATTGTATTTCGAAATGACTGGAAGCAATGTTTTTATCTTTTCCTTTTAATGCTCTAGGATTTTCTGCTTGGTAAGCTAACATTACCTTCAATTTTAAATCACCAGCTAAATTTCCACCAAGAAGTAATGTCAATCGGTTTTTAGAAGGTTTATGGCCGGGAGCAACTGATTCGTCCTTTGATAAGAATGTCCGATTAGGCATCTTCTTCCAAAATAAACCAGTCTCATCTACATTGAATATTTGACTAGAGGTATATTCTCCATCTTCAATAATTTTGGACAATGACGAAATAAAGTCTTTTGCAGCATCTTCATCCGCATCAGCTGATTCTCCAGAGAATTTAATATTGTGTAAAGAATACCTTCTTTTAAAATTTGAAAACCAGCCGTTACTTGCATGAAACACTGTGTTAGAATCTTCGTTTAGTCTATCCTTCCAATCTTTATGCAAACTAAGAGCTTTAGCTTGAATCATTAAAGTACTCAGAGGGATGTTTTCTTGATTTTTATTACTTATCCAAAAACACAATGATTTCTCCATTTCATCCATCACTATACCGTGCCTTTTGGAAACAATTTTTGATGATATATTTCCAATTTTTTTTACATATTCTTTAATTTTATCTTTATTCTTTAATATTGAACTATCTTAGACCTGTTTATATCATACAAACGGCCGATTGAAGCATAAGACTCTCCATTTTCAGAGCGTTTTATTATATCCATCTTCGTTTCGATTGTATGAAGTTTATGGGTTCTTGATATTTTTTAGCCATATCTACTTCGCAGTTTCTTCGATTCTCACTCATGTTAAAACGGGTACGAAATATTTGAAACAAAACTCGCAGAACAATGCGAACAGTACGTGCGCTGACGCAAGACTAAACCTGTCGAGATCGGTCGTGAGTGTGTACAAATTAGTACATACAGTCGCATGCATTCGGACTCGCTCGCGCTCGTATGTTAATGCATATATACGAACAGAACGTAAAAAATTTCACAGTACGGACCTAGTTCATATGCATTTCATAGTGTGACAGGGAAACGACTGCACGGAAACAAAACATTTTTGCATTAACGCCAAAAAAAAAAAGATTTTTAAAAAATGTGCGAAATAGCGAATTGTACGAAAGTCGAATGTGCGAAAGCCGAGGTCCGCCTGTATTTATTATTTTGTGAACATACTGAGTAGTGGGGAAACAAAAATTTTCTTACTTTATTAATTAATGTTATATTGGGATAATTTGTTCGTTTATCAATTTCTAATTGTTCGAGTAAATTTAATCTAAGACTCTCTTATGTATTTTCTTTATATTTTATTCGTTCTATATGTAAGGGTTTAGGCTCATTTTTGTCAAGCTGGACGTGATTATTCATTAAGAGATGTTCTGGGAAATTTTGAAGAAGTACTTTTATTTTTATAACATCGTATAAGTTCTTTGAATCTAGTTGAGAAAGCCCTTCCCGTCTGTATATATTATATTATTTTTTTCGAAGTATGCCTCTCAAGTCTGGAATCCCAGTTACATATCACACACAGAAAGGATTGAGAAATTACAAAACCGTTTTCTATGATACCTCGATTTTCGGGGCTATATTGAGTCATGAGGAGTCAGTCGCGTTTTTCGGAATTTCGTCACTAGAAAGCCGTAGAAATTCCGCAGACTTGCTATTAAAAAAACAAAATAGCCACCTCTGTGGTAGATTGCCCTGAATTACTTGAACGAATTCATTTGAGAGTGCCTAACAGACAAACTAGATAAAACCACATAATATACCATACCTACTTCAATGCAACACTAACTCAAAACAAAACACCTTTATTCTCCTCGCTTCGCACATTTTTAACACTTCATACAGTGAGTTGGGCTTATTCAACTCAGCCCCTTATAATTTCTAACATAAAATCAATAAATAACATTCACACAGTACATATTACTGCACACGGAGTAGATCATTTCCCTTTCACTCCCTCCCACCATCCTAACCACATAGGCTAACTTACCTTGTAACTTAAGTGTAAACCTATTATTAGTTCATTATTTAAATATATTTACCAAACATAATAATTATTGTAAACTGTTTGTTTTCCAAATAAAAAAAATAAAAAAATATTAATAAATAAATAACCCGCGCTGTGTAATAAATGTACCCTTGTTGTGCAGGTTATAGTATACTTATGATAGGGATGTATACCCTGTCCATGTCGGCCAGTTACGGCACCGTTTCCCGGCTACGCGACAGAAGATGTTCTAGTTTTTCTATTAGGAAGTTTCCGTCCGCTCACTAACTCGGGTAACTTGTTCGATAGCCGCTGTTCCCAACTTTCGATATTCGCCGTGTTTCCTATCTGTTACTCATATCGCATCAGCAGCAGATGGAAAATTGTCTTCTCGGCGAAAAAACTTTATAAACCATTTACTTTGGCTCGGATAAGACTTCTAATCTTTGCTAAGATTTCCCGCTTTATTCGCATTATTGTTATTCGCAAAGTTTCCTTTGCTTTGGATGTTTCTTTTGTTATGTTATTGCTTTCACCTATTAGGGGCGATCTTGGCCATGTTTAATCAATTAGATTTTAATAGTACAGATTGCTCATGAAATGAGTTACTTTTAAACAGGATATAATATTTGGTCAAATAAAATTGAAGCAAATAAGTTACAATGTAAATTTATGTATTTTCAATCCCCAATGACTTAAATTTTAATGCCATTTTTATGCCAATAAATTGTTAATTTGGGGGAAGTTGAGACTTAATACTGGTAGGGATTTCAATTTTAAGTTTTACCAATTCATGCATAAAGTTTGGAAATTGGTTATTGATAGGACACTCAAAGAAATTATGGTCCAGAGTATCCTCTGACCCAAAATCACAGTAAGGCGAGCTGACTATGCGGAACCTGGCGAAATGACTAAGTCGAGAAGTGTGACCTAGTCTCTTCCGAGTTGTTATGTCCTTATTGAACTGTTGTATGTTTATGTAACTTTGTGAATCTTGTTTTTACTTTTATGATACTTCTTGCTAATTTATTGGTGACTTTTATCATTCAGCGATAGTTCAAAGAATTTGAGTAGAAATGTGTATATTAATCGTTTATTCTCCCGCCGCTGAGACCTCTCCCCGCCTTCAACTACCCCCTATGGCTGATCGCAGCGCACAGTGGCGGAAGTTTGACGTTACCCCCTGATTTGCGTGTTCCAGAATTATTGAATTTTTGCTAATTTCTCAATTAACCGCATACATCAAAAAAGTAGACTGTTCGTATGATGATTTCTCCAAAGCCTTTGATACCGTGAATCACGATATCTTACTAACAAAACTTGCCCAAATGGGTTTCTTCCTTCGTATGCTAAAGTTTTTTAGAAGTTACCTCAAAAACCGGAAGCAATTTGTCACACACGGAATTTTTCAATCCGCTGATTTTCGGGTTTTTTCTGGGGTCCTCCAAGGGTCCCCAGAAAAAAACAATCTAAATTAAATCACGGCGAGCGCAAGTGAATTTTATTTGACTAATTAGTGTTATTTCGCAATTTATCCATTTAAAATAATATATAGTATATTTGCGGCACGTTCCAGAGTGGTAGATACTATCAGTATCACCCTGGTGAAAAATCACCATTCAGAATCGAAACGTTTCTTGAGATGGCTTTAGCCTTGTTTGATGACCAGATCTAAGTAGCCAGGTACGTCCCCCACCTTCCTTCTTCCCCTCCTTAATACCTTCAGCCTCACAACATACTCCAATTGGGTATGCCATAGTCTCACTGGCTCCAGACGGTTGGGAGCAGTAGGGACTCTGTGATATCACATTAAAAAATATGCTCGATTCAAATAATGTTAAAATCATTTATTGTCTTGGTTCTAAGTAATCTTTTTTTTAATTACTTTTTTCCAGTTTTTTGTATTTAATAGAGTAAAGATTAAAAAAAAAAACATTACAAGACTTCCACCCAAAATTTTAAAAGGATGTTATAGCTTTGTCCCTTTTATACACGGACATTTAAAAAATATATTTATTATGTATAATTAACAACATTGTTTACAATGTAATAATAGTATTATGTAAGTAGTAAAAATGTTTTTTTTTTAATTTTTATTTATATAATCCTTTTGGTTTCTTTTTTTTAATTAATACCTACCTTAATGAGAAATTCTCGTGTTTTGTTTTACATTAAATTAATTTCAAGAGTACTACCATGAACATGATATTCTGGTGTCTATACAAAAATTTATAAAAAAAATACATTACCAGGAATACATAGATCCATTTACTCAAGTTATTACATTTTTAAGGAATTATGTTATTTGTGTGCCCAACTTTTTTTTTCGTGTAAAACTATTATGGCATTAACAACATTTCGATTATTATTAATTATCAAAATTAATGTAGCATTTCATATTAACAATGAATCACAAAATAGTTGAAAGCCGAGTGCTGTGTCACGCCAAATAAGGAACTACTTGGCGCTCTCGCAGCAGCCGGCAGCTTTTTATAAGCGCTCCAGTTTATCTGGGAAATATTGCTTAGTTCTTAATTTTTCCGGTGTTAAAATAGCGTAAAATAACCGTAATAATTTATAGGTTACATTTATAAAAATCATATAATTTTAGTGTGGCCGTTTCGGGCTTAAATCAAGTTTATAATAAAAAATCAAATAAAAACCCAAACATTTTAAGTTCAAATCTGTCATTTTGTTCTAAATTAACCCAAAAGCATCGGTCATCGGTCGCCACATGTGCTTGTTTAAAGACCTTTGCCTGTTAAAAGCCTAGGGTAGTGTCCAAAGTGAATGGTTGATTTACAATGTTATTCTTTAAAACTATGGTGATTGTAAACAATACCGTTTACGACGCAAACTTAATAGTGAATGTGTTATTTTGGACCATTTAATAGCTGCAAAAAGATATCGTTGTATAACCTTGAACGTTGTACCACAATCGCAACCCGTAAAATTAGATTTCGTGGCTGCCGAGAAAGGCGCAATAGGAAAAGACATTTGACAAGAAGATCTTCTGCTGTCACGGCGACCTGAGTTCTGACCTCCAGTCTACAGAGCAGATCCGGTGCATCATGCGGCCCACGGACGTGCCCGACCAGTCTGCTCTGCGACCTGCTGTGGTCCGACCCCGACAAGGACACCACCGGCTGGGGCGAGAAATGGACGACACGCTGGTGTGCTCTTTCCAGATCCTGAAGCCGGCCGACAAGCGTTACCTGGCGTACGGGCAGTCCCGTCAGGCCGCCCAGGGGCGTCACCAACAAAGACAAAGAAGATTGGATATGGATATGGATCAGTTCCCCCGGCCCCCGTCCTCACCGCCGCCCAACTTCACATGACTCCTATCATTTTTATTAGCGTTTTGCAATATATCGTAAGGAATAAATACAGTTAGCATTTTTTTCTCTCAATTTAACATGTATGAAAACTTAGATCAAGCCGTATTTAGTTTTGATAATTTAACTGCATCTCTTTATATGGTCTATAAATAATGTGTAATGATAGCCTGTCCAAAAAAAATATATATATAGATGTAATATAGGAATAATGTAAGAATAGGAAGTAAGATTTGTACAGCGCCCTTGAGGTGATTTTTCACAAAAACGGCGCTATAAAAATCATCCGATTATTATTATTATTATTATTACGGTGGGAAATATAATGGCTTTAAAAAAATATATTCATATAGATCAGTAAACGCCGATTCTGAATATATAACTTTTATTATATGTAATTATACGTAGAATTTATAAATTGTTATTTAAAATCATCTCATCAAAACACCTTGTTATGTTGATACCATTTCATTTGGAACATATGACGTCACGTGCGCATTCTGTTTTTGGATTAGTTTGAAACTTTTTATGTTTCGCTTTTGTTCTGTATTTTAATTTTTAAATATAAAAAAACTATTATTAATGACATTAGTTAGAGTATTCATCAGCAAACCAATTATCAATACGAATATTATGTTATCGGTCAATACTATTATTATTCTTTGAGTTAAGAGGAACGGCTACGCTGCCTTTTTCATACATAACTTAATTTTCGTTTTTGAGGCCAAAATACCCATCCAAACTGAATGACTTATATTTTTTTTTAATTAAAGTTTAGTAAATATCTAGTACCGATGAGAAGTATTTTATTTATTTTTGTTTTAAATTAATCAAACCGAAAATTATGTACGGTAAAGCTCATCCTTGTATTGACATTTGACATAACCTCAAGTCCACTGGCCATAGATTTTTAGCGTTTTGGCTGACTTGAAATTGAATTGAAACCTTGAAAATTATTTTAACTGTGAAAACTAACTTTTGAAGAAAAAATAATTACACTTTTATTTAATTTTGTCATTTATTGATAAGAAAATAAAATGGACTGGATCCTTATTAGCTAAATCCGCCACTGTGCGGCGGTGTGAATCTTGTACCTCTTGTAGGGTATTTATTCTGGCCGTACAGGCGCAAAACTTTTTAAGTAAAGAAGATTCCCTAAGATTTTGGCACTAAGTTGGCGCACTGGTGGGATTTTTGTCGGCCTTTTTCCGAGTACATCCCGGCTCCATCCCGAGCCTCGCCCAGAGCTACCCGGTCTAAAGGAGTACAACAAAAAAGGATTTGCGGGATTCATTATCGCCACTGTTTCGAAACATAAAACTTTCATCCGGCTCACCTCACTTTTATTATAACCCCTCGGCTGTTTCCTGTTTATCTGCACTTGGACGTGTACGATGTTTTTATTTCACTAATGGATAACACCGCTGGACACAAAACACATTTCATGCCACTCTTTGGGATATTGTCGGTTTTATTCTCCATGGAGTGAATCGTCGGAATTCTTTTAAAATTGACGACTTAATGATGGAACTACTGGTATATATGGTATATATAACATCAATGTCAGGAGTGAGTCCGTCTGCTTTCTAATATTGTTTTTTTTTTAAATTTAATGTAAATCAAATTTAATAATGTTATTATTAAGTTCTGCACGTATTTTTAAAGATAATAATCTTTAAATTTTGGATGAAGCAGATTTTATTATTAACGGTGTTGGCCCAGTTAGTGAAGATATCTACTGTGGGTTGGTGCCTATCCAACATATGAGGATATCGTCTACATATCTGATGTAGTATAGTATGTATTTAGCTAAGGGAGATTTAAGGATTATGTTCTCAATATAATTCATAAATATCTCTGCTAGAAGTGGACTTAACGGCGATCCCATGGGAAGACCATCATTTTGTTGATAGTAGGTATCGTTGAAAAGAAAATAATTTGTTTCTATACAAATTTTTATGAATTGGAATAACTCTTTTCTTATCACCGGGTTGATATTACTTTTTTCAAACATATTTTCTATTCTATTTTTTAAATTGTAAAAGTATACAATACAATTTGCATTGCATTCCCAAGAGTTAGGAAACTCATTGTGGGATTAAATGCACAACCTGCAGTACAGTTTTTAGAAATACACATAATATTTAAAATATATAATTAATCTTCACAATACATAAACAATATTTACAATACATATTTTGCTTTTGTAATAAAGGCATCACTGGTACATTATAATATGATTATACAGAGACACTTTTTATAAAGAAACACATCACTGGCACATCACATAGTTACACTCATTACGGAGACACATCACAACATTAATCCTTAAGGTATTCCTCCAAAAAATAGAGTTTAAGCATCTTACTCTGAGACCCTTCACATTGGCTTGCATTTTTTATAGCGTTGGGTAATTTATTGTATTGTGTATAAGCTGTGTATTCTAAAGATTTTTAGTTTTGTTGAGTGTATTTTTGGTATGTGTAGTTTGTTGTGACTTCTTGTGTTGTGTTGGTGTACGTAGTGATTGTAATTGAGTGTGGTGTTAGTATGTGCTGAGTGTTGAATTATATGCAAGATGGTGTTTGTAATTTCGCAGGTGGGAATGATATTAAACGAAAGTATTTGGGAGTTTCTGTAGATGTCTTTGACGTGTGTATTCCATGGAAAACTAAATATATTTCGTAGGGCTCTATTTTGAATGACTTGGATCTCTGAAATCATTTTTTTATAGCAAATCCCCAGATCCCGGAAAGACATATTAAACGTGAGTGAATCATAGCGTGGTAGATTGATCTTAATAGAGGGGTAGGAAGTAACCCGCGGAGTCTATATAAAACACCAGTTATGGGGGTAATTTTAGATAAAACATGTTTAAAATGATGATTCCAAGTGAGTTGCGAGTCAATGAATAGTCCAAGATATTTTGGAACACCAGCTTTTTCGAGGCGGTTATTACCAAGATTTATGTTCAGACTTATATTGTTTTTGTTTCCAAACAAAATGTGATGTGTGTTTTTTTAAATTAAAACTTAGCTTATTCATTCGTAGCCAGTTTGCCAGGCAAGCTACATCTCTTTCCATTTCCTTTTGAAGTTCGTTTATATCGGTATTGTGATAAAGAATCACTGTATCATCTGCATAGAGTTGAATAGTACCCTTTATTCCCCATTTAACTATGTCATTTATATAAATCAGGAATAATAATGGCCCAAGAACGGAGCCTTGTGGCACACCACAGGTTATCGTTCCCATGCTGCTTGACGCCTTTCCAACAAAAGTCTGACACCGTCTGTCAGAGAGGTAGCTGCGTAATAACTTTAGGGGAGTACCTACTATGCCTAAGTATTCCAGTTTCTTTAGTAAGATCGCATGATCTACCGTATCGAAAGCCTTCTTTAAATCTATGAATAAGCCTGCAGCATGTTCACCCTGATCTATATACTTTTGGAGAGAATATACAAAGTCAAAGGCAGCACATTTTGTGTTGGAGTGTTTTCTGAATCCATACTGCTGAGATGTGAGTAAATTGTTGGATAGAAGGTATTTTGTCTAAGTTTAATAACGTTTTCAAATATTTTAGAGAATACTGAAGGAATGGATATATGACGATAGTTAGATGGTTTTTTTTTTGCAATTAGCTTTGTGGATTGGAACTATTTTTGCAATCATTGATCTGGGAAAATTCCACTATACAGGGATTGATTAATAATAAAAACGAGGTGGTCAGCTAGTACGTCTTTGCAAAAGTTGAGGTGTGCAGGTGTAATGCCACCTAGACCTGGAGATGCATTGAACTTAAGTTGAGTAATGATACTGAGAACTTCTAATTTATTCGTTTTTGCCATGTATAAGGACTGTGCTGCCTTCCGATCCGTGTATATAGTGATTATATTATCTGGGTATAATGTGATTGTAGCTGCTAAATTTTCACCTACTAATATAAAGAAATCGTTAAAAGCTGAAGCTATTTGCGTGGGATGTTTTATTTCTTCGTCCTTAATTACAAGACATTCAATTTCGTTTTTCGGAGAAGTCGAACTATTTGTAAGTATTTTATTTATTGTTTTCCAGGTCTGTCGTGGATTATGCAAGTTTTCTTTAAATACAGCAGTGTAATATTTAGTTTTTGCATACCTTCTATAGTTGATAACCGAATTTCTTGTTTTGTTCCTCATTGCGGTAAGCATATCATTGTGCTGATCCTGTTTCCAGAGTTTGAACGTATTATTACGCTGTTTGATAAGTGCATTCAGTTTTGCATCAAATCACCATGGCGTATTGCCTCGCTGGCGGTCGCCTATTCTTAAACCAGATTTGAGCTGACACGATTCTCTTGCTGTTTTGATGTATTCATTAAAATGACTAAAGTTTTCATTAACATTACGGGTGGTTTCGTGTGGAAATTTGTTGGATTCAAGATATACTTTTAACATGTTTTTATCGGTCTTGGTGTTTGGAGAATATGGTATTCTATTTTTAGTGTAATGCTTCAAGCTATTTTCATAATCTAATATCAAAATATTATGGTCACTTAGACAGTTATCTATATTTCAGATGGTTGAGGAAATATTTAGTCTGTTTGAAATTATATGATCTATTAGAGAAGAAGAGGTATCTGTTACCCGCGTGGGATGTAATGTGTTGCATATAAAATAGTTGTTTGAATCTATGTGTTGATGTGTTTAAGGGATGTATTATTTTTTTGAAGAATGTCAATTATGAAGTCACCAATAATAAGAGTATCATATTTGCAATTATTTCAAGTGTTTTCAAGAGATTCTAGGAAGTCATCTATGTTTGAAGTAGGTTTTCTGTAAATAACATAAACATTTAATGGTTTAAAATTTCTGTTGCGGATATTAATTCCTAAAAACGAGTTTTCAGTACAAGTCTTTTCAATAGTTGTAGCGTTTAATAAATGGTGAGTGTAGATATCCCCCTCTTCCATTGTGCGAGACGCGCGGGCGCTGTGGTAACCGTCGATGTTGAAGAAAGGCTCCTCACCATTTTCCAACCAGGTTTCGGATATGGCAAGAACATCTACAGTGGGTGTAATATTCTTTAAAGTTTTTTCGATCTCGTCGATTTTATTCCTTATGCTTCTCGCGTTAAGGATTACATGATTCGTAAACTGTTTTGTATTTTGAAGGAAGAAACAAAGGAGTGTTGTCGAAAACGGGTCAATTTATTAAATAAAGGGTTTAAATATAAAATCCCTAGCGAAGTAACACGTAAATAAATAGAATCATTAGCTATTGACACCCAAATGTCTCTGCGTAATGTGGAAAATAATTATTTAACAAAACACGTCACGGCAGTTATTTTAGAAAAAAACACTAAAAATAATAAAAACAAAAAATAAATATTCTATCAGTACAGAAACTCAAACATTAAAAGATTTTTTTTTAATTTTTATTGTATAATATTAATTATATGCAGAGGGAACTTATACCCGTTAAGCCACTGCAAGTAGCTTGTCAGCAGGAGTTTATTTCAACAATATAATATAATACAACAATAAATTACAATCATCATACAAATGTAGGGCAAAATTATTATATTTAGGCGCATGCATGTTGTGATCAATGTACATAAGTTTAAAAAAAAAATTAAATTAAAAAGAAGAAAAAAAATTGGAAAAAGAAATAAAATTAAAAATAATAATCTAAGAATAACCAAAGCTGATAAAGGTAAATCAATTGCAATTCTCGATATAATAAGTACATTAATAAGGTGGAAGACTTCTTGTTACCAGAAGATTTTAAAATTTTATCTAAAGATCCAAGCAATAAAATTGTTAATAAGGTTAAGATCCTTATAAACGGTTGTAATGCCATTTTTCCCACCGAATGGTCCAAGAAAAACGTCAGGGTTATGAACCCAAGAGCTCCAGCTCTGTATGGTCAACCTAAAATTCACAAGGAAAATATTCCCATAAAATCCGTGGTATCTTTCATTAACTCTCCGACAACAAACTTGGCAAAAAGACTTAACTTCATTATCAAAAAATATACAAATTTTTCACCACGTTACATCGTCAAAAACTCGATAGAACTAGTAAATAAAATTAAAAATTTTGATCTTCCGCATAACTGTCAATTCATTTCTTTAGACGTAAAATCCTCATTTAGCAACATCCCCATTAAAGAGTGCCTTATAATAATTTAAAATATGTTTGAAAAATGTAATATCAACCCGGTGATAAAAAAAGAGTTATTCCTAAAAATTTGTGTAGGAACAAATTTTTTTTTTCAACGATACCTACTATCAACAAAATGATGGCCTTCCCATGGGATCGCCGTTAAGTTCACTTCTAGCAGAGATATTTATGGATTATATTGAAAACATAATCCTTAAATCTCCCTTAGCTAAATACATACTATACTACATCAGATATGTAGACGATATCCTCATATGTTGGATAGGCACCAACCGACAGTTGGAAATCTTCACTAACTGGGCCAACACCGTTAATAATAAAATCTGCTTCACAGTTGAATATGAGATCGAGGGTAAAATATCTTCCAATTGGTAGAAGTAATAATAAACATACCTTCGAAATATTTAGAAAACCAACTTTTACAGATACAACAATAAACGCAAACAGAAATCATCCTTGGTCTCATAAATTATCAGCTTACCATTCAACGGTACATAGACTCGTTAATATTCCTCTAGATAAAATAGCGTACGAAAAAGAAAAGGAAACAATAAAAACAATCGCGGTTAAAACCGCTATGAGGCAAATAACATTGAAAAAATTATAAAAAGCAAGAAATATAAAAATAAAAACAATTTAATATATTCGGTACACAATAATAAACTTGAAAAATTTGCATGCCTGGAATTTCTCGGTCCAATATCCGTAAAAATTGGAAAAGAAATTTAAAAAAATGTGGTTTAAATATAGCTTTTAGAACCAATAATAATATAGGAACAAGCCTTAAAAACTCAAAAAGTAAAAATCCCAAACTTAATAATATGGTAGTGGCATATATGAATTAAAATGTGACCACGCCGACTGCAACGCTACCTATATAGGACAGACGGGAAGGGCTTTCTCAACTAGATTCAAAGAACATATAAGATGTTATAAAAATAAAAGCACTTCTTCAAAATGCGCAGAACATCTTTTAGTAAATAATCACGTCCCGCTTGACAACAACAAACCTAAACCCTAACATATAGAAAGAAAGGGCCTAAGATTAAATTTAATCGAACCATTAAAAAGTAACAAACGAACTAATGATCCTAATATAACATTAATTAATAAAGTAAGGAAAATTATATACTCACCGCTTCTCAGTATGTTCACATTATCAAAACAATACAACACATTTAAATAATTCAATTAAGAAAACATTGTCAGTTAAATACGAGTAAAAACACATTATACATGTGAAAACCTCACAGAATTCAGAATTTTAATTGCTTTCTAACTAAATCGGTTTTACCGATAATAAATCATTACCCATCCATCCAAATTTAAAGGAGTGGGGGTAAATTAAATAATATAAATAAGTCGTCGCAATGTGGATTAACCAGTTTGAAAATGGCCTTAAACGCCGAAACAGCTGTCACAGTAATAACAACTAAAAATACTTGCAGAACTTAATAATAACATTATTAAATTTGATTTACATTAAATTTAAAAAAAAAATTAAATGGAGTTCTACAAATTAAACACAAAAACAATTTTTTTATTAATTGAAAAACTAAAGTTTTTAAGACAAGATTTTTGTGCATAGCGCAAAGGGTAACAATTATTTTTATAAACAATAATTATTAGCCTGAAACACTCATCCAAATTGAAAAAACCTTCCGAGAAAAGATAAATCTCGCCGACAGGACTCGAACCTGCACCCTTCTGATTGCCGGTCAGATGCTCTACCGTTGAGCTACGTCGGCTTATCGCTTATTGTTTACAGGTGAAATATAATAAAAACAGTAATTATTGAATGAAACACTAGTATATATTGATTAACTTGGCGGGTTTGCGATAAGCCGACGTAGCTCAACGGTAGAGCATCTGACCGGCAATCAGAAGGGTGCGGGTTCGAGTCCTGTCGGCGACATTTATCTTTTCTCGGAAGGTTTTTTCAATTTGAATGAGTGTTTCTGGCTAATAATTATTGTTGATAAAAATAATTGTTACAAAAACAATTAATAATATTGTTTTAAGTGGAAAATGTTGCAATCGATTTTAATTTAAAAAAATCATTTTAATATGGAATGTTGAATTCATGTTAGAATTGACAGTTTAAAAATTAGAAACTCTCCTTTTCGTTCTAATACTTCTGGTCAAATACATTACCGGCTCCATTACTATCGGTAGCCGACTGTTTCATTTCTATATGGACTGGAAAAAAGATTTTTCCTAAGAATATTAATTGACTTTACCTTCAATTAAAAGCTTTAACTTAAAAGAAGCAAAACTACCGATTAAATAAAATTGTGCAGTTAACCCCGTATTTTCAAATTGCCTATTTCCGACGATGACTCCTAACATTGGTTTTGTTTACAGCTCTTCCGAACGTTTGTTTGCTTTGAATCAAATCTAAATAGCATTACGTTTTTTTGTTAGTTTTCTTCTCTATTAAGGAGAAAACACAGATAGGGCAATAATTAACAAACCATATAAAATATTTACTATAGGATTGGCCCGCACCGCCTTCCCTCACTGATAAACATGAGTGCCAGATAAATACTACATACGAGTACATGAATTTGAAGGGGATAAAATTAAAACTTGTGTCACACAGAAAATCCAGAAAAGGTTATCTACAGTAAAATGTTTTCAATTTTCCATTGAGAGTAATTTAGTTTTTATTTACATTTTTAATCCAGCAGGACTGGGTGGATAGTGCAAACCCAATCTGCCATATTCCATGAAATATATACAAATATAAATAGAGAAATGAATATAATAATAAAAAGGGTAAAATATATAAGAGGAAAAGAGAAAAAGAAAATTACGAAATGATAATTGCATCTAAATAAAAGAACGAAAATGAAAAGCATCAAATTTAATAATTACATTGAATAAATTAAATTAATTTAATTTAAGCGACGTCTTTGAGGGTGGTAGTCGCATCATCTGCATCCATCGCTCATTGAGTGGAGAGCTGAGCCACTCGGATGCAGCTACGACGGTGGCGTTGGTTGACTTCCATGTCCTTCCCCAGAAGCTGGCTAGTCGGTGGCGAAGTAAGGCGGGGACTAATGAGAAACGAGTTGTGTCAATAATATTATAAATTTCGGTAGACTTTGTGTGAATATCGGTAGATCGATAGATTTTAGCTAAAATAGCATCACTAGTTTGGATTTCGTAGTTGGAACGTTGGCCGATCGTGTAGTTGTCCGATTTATAGTCACTATACGAGTTCGGGTTAGGACGTTGGCCGATTGTGTGGTCGTGGCATTAGATACACACTCAAGCAACGTTTCTGTAAATTACACTAATATTGTTATAACATGAATTGAAAATCTACAGCTTAACGTCATATACATTCAAAATAATGTTAATAAGAGTTTTCAAGCACTGAAAATATGTTAAAATCAAATACTCGACATGTTTATTTCGGTCAGTACGACACAGGAAAGCTAGTCACTGTGATCCTCTTATAGGAGGAGGGAGTACTAATATTTATTATTCATATTTAATTTCTACGGTACTGTGTCTATACACTAATTTAAAATATAAAATAAAATAAAATGATTTTTTTAGAAATACAATATATCTATATAATGTATGTATATTAACATATATACATTTTTTCCAAGTGAACTTATAATATACACCTAAAATTAGTTTCTTGTAAAATGTATTTTAAGTTTTTTCTTTAAAAAAATCATCATTTTTTTCATCTTTGTGAAGTTCGTTAAAACATTTTATGTTGGAATATGTGTAATGGTGTTGAGCTGTTGTTGTATTAAGTTTAGGGATTATTATTTGTCCTGTGGTTCTCGGCCTGGTGCTCAATTACTCTAATTTTAGATTTTCGTTATGGATTTGAAGTAATGAATATATTGTATTTAAATTAATTAAATTAAATAGACTTTAAATTCGTTGAATAACTCACGGGTTGAAAAATCAGATGTTTTTTTTAGAATTATTTTAATGAGTCTGTTTTGGACTATTTCCAATGGGGCTAAGTTAGTTTTAAACGCTCCTCCCCAGCCTATTACTCCATATTGTAGAATTGATTGTGCTAAAGCATAGTAAACCTTCAGTTGCATAGATTTTTGTAAAATATTTCTTAGTTTGAGGAATATATGGTATAGTTTTCGATTTCGTTTAATATTTTGCGCAATATGTTCTGTCTATTTAATGTGTTGGTCTATTGTTATTCCCAAATATTTTATATGATTCTTTTTGGTCAATGTAGAGCATTTGGGTGAATTGCAGTTTTTATTGCATTTATTTTTTAATTCCTAATGTAAATTTGTTATTCAATGTTTTATAATAACTTTTGATCAATTACCATACATACCCACTTTAATTAATACATACCCACTTCAATACACACCCACTTTAATTAATTTTTGTTTATGTTTATAATTTGTCTATTCTTACATTATTATCATTTGTCTATACTTGATATTATTATTTTTTATAATTCTATATATCCTTGATAAAGAAGGCATCGTTTTTGAAACATGTTATGTATATATTAATAAAGTGGTAAATGCAGAGTAATTTTCAATAATTTTTTTTTTTTTATATATTTATTTCTTGCTAAGGCAATCCCGATGAGTTTCAAAACTCATTTTAGGACGGGAGGAATTTACAATACATAGGTAGAAGATAGTACATACAATTTTACATTGACAGCAAAAACAATTAATAATGAATGAATGAAAGAATGAATGAATGAATGAATGAATGAATGAATGAATGAATGAATGAATGAATGAATGAATGAATGAATAATTAACAAAAACAATTAAACATTAATAATGTATTGTTTGTGCTTAAATATACAGCCATTTTAATATTTCTTTGTAATTTTTGCTTGTTTTCCGATGTCTGATGATGGCTGTTTGGTTAATGTGGTATTATTTGGCAGTGGGTGGTGTGGCGCCCCCAGCACCTTGTCTCTGTGGGGCGGCCCGCTCCCGCCCCTGACCTTTGCGGGTGGTATTCTTAGCCGTTGCGCGCCACTGCTCGCCTGTAAAGCTTTACTCCAATCTCCTCAGACGGGGTTGGCTTAACTAAACCGCTTATTCACATATTCTTGAATGAATTATAAAACAACTCCAACGTGGTTTCATAACCGTGCACTCCTAAAATGATGAAATAATTATTACAAAGACACTGTCGACATATTTAACACATCTATAATGATATATAAACATATGTTCCTTAAATTTATTTCAGCAAGTAGAATAACTAGTTCACTATATTTCATCATATTAATAACCTACACGAGTATATAATACAAATATACTAGACCACACTTACAACCAACACTCGTATCAATTAATGGTTCCGAAGCATACAAACAAATGAACACATAGAACTTTAGATCACACGATTCCTAGCTGTTTAAATATGTTACCAGCTGAAATAAAAACACGTGTATTAGAACTAAACAGATAAGAAGGCAATATTATTTTGTGTGCGATTTATTGTTGTCGTTCATTTTTTTATTTTTTTAAATATATTTTTGAGAAATATTTATACTTCATGTTTGTTATATATTTTTATTTATTTATATATATATTGAAAATTTTGAGTTTTTAATAAGAAGCTCCCATTGGACAAACTGCAAAAAAGTAGTTAAGCGGGACTTTTTGCATAATATTTTATGTAAAATGTCTAAAATTAAATAAAAAAAAAACTAATTGAAGTTATTTCATTGTTATTACGTTAATAGATTATTATTTTATCATAACTCGCTGGCCTAAATAAGTGTGTGACGATATAGGAACTTCTCCTTAGCTTCCAGCTATTTTATAATTTTTCCATGCCAATGTTTATATATAAATGCATACTCGTATATTGTTTTTAAATTTTATTTACATTTCTTTGTGATGTTTTTAATTGAATTTATTTTAATGCAGAAATTAATATATTGTATCGCGTACTAATTGTACTGGAACAAAAATTTGATGGATATAATGCCCAATTTGTGCGTAAATAAATAAATTAAAAACATATTTTCTGACAAATCAGTTCAAGAACTGTTTATTTTGAAATCTTAAATATATGCACTTAGGGGTACTAAAACCCGTAAAATTAGATTTCGTGGCTGCCGAGCAGGGCGAAATAGGAAAAAAACACGTGTGTATTAAAATCGAACAATGCTTCGAAAAAGTAACGACTTCGCCAATAGCAGAACATGGAAACGTTTCATCGCAAATCTTCTCGAATCCTGGGAGAGAAAATAATATACTAAAAACACGTTTACAACGGCATGCTAACTCCAAGAGCCGACTACTGGGCTAAAGATGTTGAAATGTCCGATCTCTCAACAATAAGGTAGAGGAGGTAGGGGAGATATTCAACGAACAGAATCTGCATATCCTGGCCATAACTGACACTTGGCATGAAAGTGATGACTTTTCAATAAAAAGACTCCGGGCTTTAGGATACGTGGTGCTAGAAGAAGCCCGACCTAAATAACGATTTCTCGGAATGACAACATCTCTAGCTTAAATCACGGGGTATCGCGATTATAGCTCGCCAAGACTTGTGTTTAACACAGGTGTCCATTGGTGCGAACCTAACTTTTGAATACTTGGGATGCAGAGTTTCTTCTGCAAGGGCGTCATTTTATGTACCCTATACCGGCCAGGTTCAAAACAAATCACCGCTGTATACTGTCTTGTTTTCTTGAGCGGGTTGTAGGACTTTCCTATACTATCTTCATAACTGGCAATATCAACATCCATCTAGAGCGCCTGCAGTCACCCAATACTGGTAAATGCTTAACTCTTAGAGTGCTTCGGATGCCGTCAATGGGTCAGCGCCTCAACTCACGATGCAGGCGGGACTTTTTTTGTTTCAAAGTCAAGCAGAAGGTAGCAGATGGTGTAGATGCAGGATTATCAGATCACCGGCTAATTTGCACCGAATATCCCTTACGTCAGGAGCATGGTGTATTTTTAACTCTGAGGACTTCTTCAGAGATCTGAAGGCACACAAAGAGCTTGGGATGCTGAATCCCCAACCAAACTGGCAGGTGATTACAACACCGTACGCTCAACCCTTTTAAATAAATATGCTCCAACTTATACAAAAACTCGGTGAGTTCTAAAATCTCACTACTGGTTTAATGAAGAATGTTGAAATCAGAAGAGGGTAATGCGGAAATTAGAGTGGTCCTACAGACAGTCAGGGGTTACCTGACGAAACGATTGCAAAAAGAGTACACAATCCTAATTCGTTTAATAATCTCAATATTGGACAAATAGGATTGACTCCGAACGTTTAAATCTTTGTCGTCTTTGGAACTCGGTTAAGACAGTTAATAATTATAATTATAGTCCATACGCGCCCTAACAACCGCCGCCCCAAAGCCATCTTTTACAAAAAACAATAGCGGAACCTTATCTGCCTTCGAATCTACATTCCTCGAAGAAGTAAGGAAGTTAATAATCGATTCACCGAATAAACGGTGTGCACTCGATCCTATACCAACATGGTTACTAAAGAACTTTTGCAATGAAATAGCTCCCTTTCTAGTTCAACTTTTCAATGAGTAACTTAGCATTGGTGATTTCCCGAAATCAGTTGTCGTAACTCCATTATTAAAAAAAAACGCAATTGGACGCTGAAGATCTTTCAAAATACCGATCCATTTCAAATCTTACATTTATATCTAAAATCTTAGAAAAATTACTGCTTTACAGATTTATTTATTTTATTTTATTTATTAATTCATTTTTTGAAACATGCATTCACACAAATAAGGTACAATGATTATAAAAATTTTGTTGTTTTTTTTTTTAACATTAAATTATAAATACATCTGAACAACCTATGAGTAATGTATATAAAACAAAAAATCCCACATAGGCAAGGCCAGTGCGTTGGTATACCTGGTATCAGTTAGTTGCAGTATATTGGTTTATTTGTATTAATACATGGATGTTAAAGGTTAGTTAAATAAAAGATTTTAAGTTAGATAAGAAAACAAATCAAAAAACAAAGAAAGAAAACTGGGGAAGATATACAGTTATAGCAGGAAAGGTTGATATCTTTGGTTTTAATCCAGTTTTTTATTTCATTTTTGTATGTGTTTAAAGATAATATGTTTGGACACTTACATTCTGTAGATAGAAAATTAAAAATTTTAGGAGCAATAAAAAAAGCATGTCTCTGCGCAAGCCTAGTTTTACACAAAGGTACTTCAAGTACGTTATTTATCCTGTTACTAGAACGATTTTCATTTTCTGGGAATAGTTTTTTTCTTGAAAATACATATTTTCAGCTCTGTAGACAATAATTTTTTTCTTATATCTAACAGTTCAGCCTCATGGAATAATTGCATGGAGGGGAAAGTACTTTCTTTATGTAACATTATTTTTAGTATTAATTTTTGCGATGTTTCAAGTGGTTTAAGGTAAGTATTATATATTCCCCCCATCCGATTATTCCATAAGATACTGATGATTGCACCAGTGCATGGTATACCATTTTCATTATTTTGATATCAAGTATCTTATTCAAACGTTTAAATATGTAAGTTAAATACCTTAATTTACTTACAAGCTTTTCTACATGATATGTCCATTTGAATTGACTATCTATTATAATTCCTTAATATTTAACTGTATTCCCTGAACTCATTTCTGTACAATTATGGCATGTATCAGGGTTGCAAACATTGTTGTGGAACCTTATATTTAGGTTGGTTAGAGGTGCCGCCCTATTGGTATTATAGAAAGGAATGTAAATAGTTTTTTCACAGTTCAGATTTAAAAGGTTTTGGTTGAGCCATTCTTTGATAATGGAGGTGCATTTATTGGCATTTTCACTGACTTCGTTCCAGGATTTACCATGTACTGTGATTGCAGTATCATCTGCAAATGAGAAAAGTTTTCCCGGTATTTTCATATTACATAGATCATTAATGTAAACAAGGAACAATAACGGGCCGATAACTGTTCCTTGCGGAACCCCATGCTTCACAGATTCTTGTTTACTAACATTAGCACCGATTTTTGTACATTATCGGCGATCAAATAGATAATTTTTTAATAATGACATATAATTATTTTTAAATCCTATATTATTGAGTTTTCTAATCAATATATTATGATTAACGGTATCGAACGCCTTTTTTAAGTCTAAGAAAATAGTTAGACTTTTCATATTTGAGTCAACATTAGTATGTATATTTCTTGTTAGATTAAATAAGTCATCATCTGTACTAAGGCCTAATCTAAAACCATATTGATTTGAGGACAAAAGTGCATTAGACTCAAGGAACTCTAGGATTTGTATTTTTATTATTTTTTCTAATATCTTTGCAAGTTGGGATATCAGCGATATTGGTCTGTAATTTTCTACTTTAGAAATTGATCCAGATTGATGGATTGGTACAATATTTGAGAGTTTAAACGCGTCTGGAAAGTGTTTTTTTCTAGGCAGGAATTAAATATATGTTGCAGAGGTAAGGATGTATGTTGTTTAATTGATTTAATTGTAGTGCAGCTCAATTCGTCTGGACCATTGGCTGTATTCGTGTTGAGATTATCAATGTATTTTAAAATTTCTGATTCAGTTACGCGTTTAAATTTAGATAAAACAGGGGTATTTTCAGTGTCAATGTCCATTTGAATAGGTCCGGATGTATTGTTTCTAAATGAAGGATTGTTATTTATTAAATCTGACGCAACATTTGTAAAAATATCAATAAATTTATTTGCAATTTTTCCCATATCCGTTAATACTACTTTATCTACTGTTATATTTTTTTCGGGGAAAGTTTGTACTTTATGCTTTCTATTTGATATTTCGTTTATAGTTGCCACGTTTTTTTAGAATTATTATCAGCTAATTGTAATTGTTTAGTATAGTATTCTTGTTTATATTTCTTTATCAGGATATTTAAGAAATTCCTGTAAATAATATATTGCTGTCGTAAATTTCCATTGGGTACTATATTCTTTGTCGTGCAGTGTTTCTCATAGTTTTTGTAAAGTTTGTATAATTTGTTCCTGTGTTGGCTTGCGATTATAAGTCCACGCGTGATCCATGGCTTAATTTTTTTATGTTTTCTTTTAGGTATAGGTGTTAATTCAAGACTATCCTTGATATTATTATTTAATAGCGTATAGAAGGTATTTAATGATTGATTTGGGTCGTCATTAGAAGTAACTGAGTTCCAAGTTCCTTTTTTTAAAGAATTATTTAGTATTTGGTAGTTGATTTTATTTCTCCCCACTTGTTGGTATTTAGCGTTCTGACGATCTTTTAAGGTACTGTGACCGTAGAAGGTTGGGAAATGATCAGTTATATCTATTTTTAAGACGGCAGATCTGGATATAAAAAAATTAGTGATTTTGAGTAGTATGTGATCTAGGCAAGAGTCAGTATGGCGACCATGTCTAGTGGGGCTATTTATATAAGATAGATATCATTCGCTATATATATCATTTAGATATTCATTGGAAATTGGGTCTAGGATAGAATTTTCTATGTTAATGTTTATATCACCAATAATAAACGAGAAGTCTGATTGTTGACAATTATTTTCGGTTATAAAATATTTAAGTTCCATGATAAATGATTTAGAGTCTAAGGAAGGGGAGCGATATATGGCAATTATAGAGTAGGTTTTAGTGTTCAACGTGGAGGATAAATGGATGGCATTTGAATACTTAAAATTAGGGATATTTACTATAACATTAGATATTTGGTGCTCGCTGTAAAAAATCGTTAGACCGTCGTGCGAAGTATGCTTAGATGGAAGAGAGACAGTATTATAATCAGGGATGGAGTAAGGAATTAATTCACGCATTTGCGTTTCAGTAAGTATAATCAGATTTGGACGGAATCCTAGAGAATTGAGGAAAATGCATAACTCGTCAAAATGTAGACGGATACTTCGTATGTTTAGATTTATCATATTAAAGTCAGTGTTTCCCTCAATTATGTAATCATTTAATTCTGTTATGTCTTCACATACCCGTGCTTTATTAATAACGTTGTTTTCTGCGTTTGAGCCAGGAGTGTTTTTTTTACAGATTAAGGGGTTCCAAGTTGTTGTAATGGGACGTCTTTGGAATCCTTTATGTAGATAATTGGAGAGTCATGGGATTTTCTAAGCAGCACATTGCCATTTTTTGTCCATGCAAATTTGTACCCCATGGATTTAGTGGATCTTGTTAGCCAAAGAAGCTGACTGTTGTAGGGAGTAAGCTTTTCATTAATGTAGATCTTTTTTTCCGAAGAGGAGTAATTTAGGTCTTTTGCCGTAAAGTTTCCAGATTTCTTTTTTTGGGATAAAATCCTATCTTTTGTTTCTTTAGTCGTGAGTTTAAGAGTGATAGATTTTTTGGTAGAGTGACAGTTTGCGATGCTGTTATGTATAATCAAATCTTCACACTCTAATTTTTTCAGGATGTGTTCAACTGGGATATGTGGGCTTTCATTTTCTTTTAATTCGAGTCCTTGGATTTCCAAGGATGTCTTCAAAGAAGTTTGCTGGATTTGATTAACCACATATTTCAAAGCTTTGATCTCGTTTTGTACTTCCTTAATTTTTAGGTATATTTTTTTCTTTTCTTCCTCGTAGTCATCTATTTTTTTTTAGAAGAAATCAATTGCTTTGCTTATATCAATTAATTCGCACTTAAGCAGTTTTTTTCACTTCTGCGGTTAGCTTCTCTATAAGGTTTTCATCTTGGTAACCTGATTTTAGTGTGAAACAGCTGTCACACATAAATGACAGAGTATGTGACGATTTCGCCGTGAGTGATTGTAATTCGGTTCGACTCAGACCTTTAGTGTGAAAATAAAGAGTACACTTTGCACAACGTAAATCTTTTTCATTGTGTGTTGGCTTTTTGCATTGAGCACAGTGGGTTTTATCAAAAAGAGGCATGTTATAAGTTTGTTTTATTTTTTTACGGAAATGTTATTTTTGTCACAAAGTTTGTTCTCAGCTGTCGAGTCTGTCCCGATTCGTTGATGTTCTAACTGCTTGCGAACTTGTGAATGTGTGAAACAATAGTGGTTAACACAGTTTTTAATCAATATTTTCACGTTTTAAATTTGGTGTGCTGTGGTTATTTTATCTGATCAATATGATTATATTTGTTGGAGCACTTATAAAAGTTACTTTCCTTATAAACCATAGACTTATATCTTAACTTAAATTTAAATAAATTGTGAACTAAATACCAATCCGCATACAGAAGGTTTCACTCAACGGAAACTGGATTACTACGCGTTTTATCGGATATAACTCTTGCCATCGAGTCGGGTAAGCTGGCACTTATTTCAGTCTTAGCCATGAGTGCCGCTTTTGACACAATTGACTACGATTTTTTTATTACGCTATTAGAAGAATTCTTTATTTTAATCTGTGGCGTTAAGAATCGGCTGACATCGTATTTAACCAATCGTTTACAAGAAGTGAAGATGGAGCAAAACCAATCAAAATATGCAACCCTTTTATCTGGAGTACCCCAGTGATCCGTTCTGGGCCCACTGCTCTTCATTCTTTTCACAAATGATGTAGTTAAAATAATCGAATCGTTTGGTCTTCAATCTCACTGCTATGCTGACGATCAGCAAGTTTATTTTTACTGATTACCAGAAGACATAGACAGACTAACAACTCGCACAGCTATCTATAAATAATTACTCGCTGGGTGCCATCAAATAGATTGAAGCTGAATCCGTCAAAGACTGAGTTTCTCTGGACCCCCACAAGCAGACGCCAGCATATCATTGATAACTCTCCAATAAATATTTCAGGAAGTGATATTACTCCGAAGACACTTGTCTAATTACTCGGTGCAATCTTGATGCAGACTTTTCCCTTTAAAGTAAACAGAACTGTAAGCACAGGGTTCTTTCAATTGAGGCAGTACGGATAAACCTGCCAACGGAGGCGACTAAACTGCTTGTCAATTCATACGTTGTGTCACGTCTAGATTTGCAACGGAGTATATGCAAGTCTCCCTAAATACCAAATTAACAAATTGCAATTAGTTTTCAACGCTGCAGCAACTTATCACCGGGGTAACCAAATATTCTCACATTTCAGAGCATCTCAAAAGTCTCCAGTGGCACAAATGTCCTGAAAGAATACATTTTAAGCTCTGCTGGATGGTATTTAAGTCAATTAAGTCACAACGGAATGGCTCCGGCTTACTTAACAGAACTGTGTATTCCTGAAAATACCAATTCACGGCAGTCCACCCTTAGGTCAGCAGCATCATCAGCTATCGGGAGGTTGAAGGAACCAAAGCGCACACCTAATACTAAGTTCGGTGACCGGTTCGGTGCTTTCGGAGTATCAGGACCTAAAGCCTGGAATGAACTGCCGCATGACTTAAGAATTATCAAAGACTAGACAGAATTCATAACTAAATTAGAAACTCATCTTTTCACACAATCATATCCATAAATTGAAGAAATGCACCCGTAAATTGCATAGCCAGGCTAGCCGGTCGGTGCTCACCTAAAGTCACTTATAGAAAAAGCTTAAAAAATTCACGCATCGGTGCCCATATGCGTCCACAGCCCGCAACACTGTAAAAACTAAAAGTGTAAAAAATAAGTAAAAAGTAGTAATTTTCATTAAAAATTTCTTCCGGTTTTTATTTATAAAATTATAATTTTATTTTCTTTTTATGAATATTTTTCATTCGTAAAATTTATAAGTATTTCAAATAAATACCAACTGTTCTTGTGCCACCAATCTGTAAGAAATGTAACATCAATAGAAAAATAGAAAACGAGGATAAAATAGCAACTGTAAAAATGTCTCTATACATCTCTATACTAAAATTTTCTAATAAAACTGTATTCATCTGAAGCGACCTGCCAGGTAAGTATGTTTTTCTGTATCTGTCCATAATTAGATAAAGAATATGAAGTAATATTTGTACAGCGCCCTTGAGGTAATTTTTCACACGTTATACAAGTCATCCGTTTATTATTATTATTAACATTTAAGATACATAATTAACATTCACAGTACATTAACAACATTACAACACATAATGTGCATTTGTAATAAAGAGATATCACTGGTACATTATAATATAAGTGTACAGAGACACTTATTATAAAGAAACACATCACTGGTACATTATATAGTTATACTTATTACAAAGACATATCACAGAATTAATCCTTAAGGTATTCTTTCAAATAATAGAGTTTAAGCATCTTACTTTGAGACCTTTCCATTGGCTTGCATTTTTAATATCGTTGGGTAATTTATTGTATTGTGTGTAAGCTATGCATTCTAAAGATTTTAGTCCATATTTCGTTGAGTGTATTTTTGGTACATGCAAGATAGTATTTGTAATTTCACAGGTGGGAATGGTGTTGAATGGAAGTACTTTGGAGTTTCTGTTGATGTTTTTGACCTGTGTCCTATGGCAAACTAAAGATATTTCGTAGGGCTCTATTTTGAATGACTTGGAGCATTATGTAGTTATATTTATTACAGAGGCACATCACAGTATTAACCCTGAAGGTATTCTTTCAAATAATAGAGAGAAATCTTAAACCGATGAGTTTATAGCTGGCTTTTATAAACACGTGGTGTTGGTTTCCTCAGTGGGGCTGTACAGTGTACTGTACACTGCACATGGTACACTACGAGAAGTGGAGAACAGAGACTAGTAGGAGTAGAGAGTGTAGGCTCTCCACTCCACGCACATTTCCCAGTTTTGCATAACGGCTCCCACGGGCGGCATTACCCCTCCCGCCCACCGCAGCTCCTCCCGGGCGATGCCATTCCCGACTCTTTATTTCTTTATTATTGTAATTCTCCGGATTTACGTCATGTGTGGGAGGGGGTGGTGGACGGGGGCGGGGAGAAACCCACCACCCCACTGTTCAAATCTGGCCCGACTGTTATCTCAGTTCGCGAATCTTCATTGCCTGTATTAAACTTTCGCCGAGTTCTAACGATGATTTTTTGTCTGTTAGTGCACTTGTCACCGTAAACTTCATTCCTAGTAAAGTTATTCCCAGTTTTATTAGATATTACAAGATCCCTGCTGTTTTCCTGTTTTCATTATACAATTAAATTTTCTTTAACATTTTAGGATCTTACGACATCCAAACTACTCACGTGCCTGAGATGTGAAGGTTGTGTGCAATACTCATAAAACATAAAACAATTTGATCATAATATACTTAGGTTAAATATTTTGTTTTGATTTATTTAGTAATTAGCGTATCTGAAAGCATGTTGCCTGTTGTATGCTGATGATGCGGTGCTGAGTGCTAACAGTATGGAAGCTCTACACTCCCTCGTATCTACGATGAACGAGTATATATGAAGAATGTAAATAAGTCTAAAGTCACGGTGTTTGAAAGAGAGAGTACGAATACAGTGTGCAATATAGTTGTGAATGATGAATACTCGGAGCAGGTCGATGAATTTGTATATTTGGAAACTATGTTTACGAGAGGTGGAAAGACTGATTGATGAAACCCCATTAACGGAGGACTGAAGGGACTTGGCCCTAGCAAAAAGTTGTCCAAAGAACCGACGCTAGCAGTTCACAATGGAGTGCTGGTACCAACCCTGATGTATAGCTGTAAGGCATAGAATTCGCAGAGGAAGGGTAATGTAATGTAAGCGTAATGAGTAAGATTAAGAAAGACACATAGATGGTTTGGGCATGTAGAGCGAATGCACGAAGAAAGGAATGTAAGAAGCATATATGGCGCGAATGTGAATGGTATAATAAGCCGGGGACGCCCGAGGAAGATATGGCACGATCAATATTTGAGTCGGTCCTTGTCAGAAGTCGGAATAATAGGCAAGAAGTGTATGCCAAGATGGGATTGTTTCGCGGTCCGTCATTTCTGCCTACACTTGCGGGGAAACGGCGTAATGGTTAGTTAGTTAGTTAGTCAGATACAGAAAATCATACTTACCTGGCAGATCGATTCAGATAAACACGGTTTTATTAGAAAATTTATGCCTAGAGATCATACGATTTTCACATTTTTTCCTCCTTTTGTATTGACGTTACAATTATTAGAAGAGAGATTAGTTACACAAAAGGAGTTGGTATTTATTTGAAATATTTATAATTTTTAGGAGTGGAGAATATTTATAAAACTAAAACTTACTTTGAGATACACTCATGAGAATTAAGGTAGATTGATAATTTATCAAACACTTAAATTTTGATCATAATGTACTGCGGTAGTAATTTTGTTTTTATTTATTAAGTAATTAGCAAACTTCTAAAGTTCACTATTAGTCGGTTTACAGATTTCTTCTGAATTGATTCACATTAGACTGTCTTGCCCACGCGGTGTAATACACCCTTCACACACAGTACACAAGTACGAAGGAGGAGGCGGGGCGGAGGCGGGGGTTGTGATGAAGCCTTAACTTGTACTTGACATAAAAAAATAACTTCTCTCCGCTCATTTATCAAGCTCTTCTTTATTAGCTGCTCCCTCCAATCCCCAAATCGCGCTTTTGTCGTAACGCTAAGCCTGGCCCTATCATTCCTTAAATAATATTTTAGGAATTCTCGCTTTTTATTTAGCAAGCGTTACTTTTATTCGGTTTCAGTTTGCTTTCAGTTCATTTTACTATCGTTACTGTAACCTTAACATAACCGTAACCACAGAAGAATATTAAAATTTATTTTGATTGTTCCGGAATTCGAATAATGTTTTATGTAAATATATATTTTTTTAAAACGAAGTGCTCGAAGATTTCAGTAAGATTAAGAAAGGGACGATTAGATGGTTAGGGCACGTAGAGCGAATTAACGAAGAAAGGAGTGTGAATGGAAGAAGAAGCCCCGGACGCTCGAGGAAGACATGGCACGATCAAGTGAATCAAATCAGTAACCGGTCAGTGGCTGAGTTAGCTATGTAAATGTGTTCTATGTTTATCATTTTTCTATACTTGACATTATTATTTTTTAGTATTATATATATTTCTGATGAAGAAAGCATTGCTTTCGAAACATGTAGAAATGTGTTTATTAATAAAGTGGTGAATATAAAATAATTTTGATTTCATTATTCTTATCTTATTTTTGAAATTAAATTTAATCTTAAAAGTACGGAAGCCAGCAATGCAAAAACATTATTAGTTAACTATAAACTCGGTTTACCTATTGAAACTATAAATTACAATCACTTAATGAAAGAACTAAAAATATTAAAACTCTCAGGTAGAAGAATTGTTTCTGAATTAACATTTATTTTAAAAATTGGTAATGCTTCTATAGACAGCCCTGATATAGTCAGTTTAACTACATTTAATTTTCCAACTAGAACTAGTCGATCTAAAATTTTATTTAATTATAACAATAATCTCAGAACTGAGTCATTCAAATATTCACTGGTACCTCACAATAGGTAATATATATTCAAATATAGAAGACATTTTCAACTGCTCGGAATACAAGTACAAACAAACGATTATTGCATGATCCTCTAAAATTATTAATATATGTGTCTAGAGTGTAAGTAACAGTGAATGTAAGGTATGTTTTGATTTTTCGCTTGTGAACTTATTACTTAGAATGGTACTTACACTATGTTTTCCTGTATTTGTTCGATATATTATCTTTGAACCTACTGTGATGTGTTTTGCACCTGTTTATTATAACTAACTTTATATGTAAAAGCCCATATAGAGCGTGTATTATTAAATAAATAAATTATTCTGTAACAACAACAGCACTGCAGAAGTGAAGTAGGTAGGGTAATCCATAAGATGCCAGCCATTGAGAATGTAAAGCGCCGAGGACTAAGGAGCTGCTTCACCATCCATTAAACCCATTTATTCGCAGATTAAGACAACATTTTTCTCCCGACTCTCCGCTCCTCCGCCTCCGTGTCAAAGCTTCATCTCACGGTATTAACCGCCGGTATCCGCGATACTCCTCTCGGGTGCGTCTTTACCGACATAGATACCGTTTTATAACATCTGCTTTTGTTAAAGAGAGATTTAACAGACATTAAGTCGTATCCGAGGAAAATGACAAAGTGAAGCCAGAGAGCGGCCTTTTTTCCTCAACAATGGTAATCTCATTATTTACGGCGGTGTACGGTAGCGCCCCCGCCCCTCCTTAGAGCCTCTAGAGGTAGAGGCTGCAGGGGCCAGACGCAATGGTTGCGCGCAGCCCGCTCTGCCGTAGCCTGTCGCGCTGCGTACTACATAGTTCGTAGCTCGTAGCTCGTAGCTCGTAGCTCGTAGCTCGTAGCTCGTAGCTCGTAGCTCGTAGCTCTACGCCGGGCCACCGGCGCCCTGTGAACGCGGAGACGGAAGGATGTCGTTAGTGTATGAATTCCTCTCTTTTTATTTACCTCCTTCCCTGCTTTAAGTACTTCTTGGCAACGCGTGTGCTACATTATTTCCCATATAATCCCTCTTTGAGTCATTTAGCGAATTTTTGTTCTTGAATGTGAACTTGCTTGATGATAAAAATATTGTTTTTCCCCAAAAGATATATAATCACTTTGTGGAACAATATTTATTGAATCAGTAACAATTACTTTGTTTAAACCACAGCATTTTATATGTAAATAGCTACATGTTTCACAAGCAAAGCTCCCCTCATCAGGATAAACAATATACATACAAAAAATAATAGACAAATAGTAGGAAAATAGAACAAATTAAGTAATTAATTAAAAATCTAAAAATATTCTTAAAAAGTGAAAAATGATTATAATATATTAAATTAAAAATTTAAAAAAGATGTTAATTTTATTATTTATATAAATTAAATTGCTAGGTATAAATAATAAAATAACAGTAGTTATTGTTATTAAAATTTATATTTTATAATGTTATAAATTTATATTCATAATATGATATTTACAGATCGAATACAGTGGTTTTAAAAATAGTAATTATTATTAATTTAAAAAGGTAATTGTTTTTAATTTAACATTATTTTCAACTGCTTCTTTCGGATCTACCTTACGCAATTTCACTGTAAATAACCTACATTGTCATTGTGTATTATAATAAAACAAATATATTTATATATTTTTATACACAACATAATATGTTGTGTATAAAAACCATAGATTTAGAATAATTTGTACCAGTCTGAAGATGGCCCTAACGAGCTGAAACCCGGTTACGGTCAAATAAAAATTAAACTGGAAAAAAGTTTTATATTTGTTTTATTATAATACACTATAATGGAATTCCACCATGTATTAACAGTTTCAAAAATAGAAATATTACATAGTCATTGCTTTACTTTGTATCATATTTTCACATATTTGTAATTTTTGTGATAAGTGATATTTGTTACATATTTGCATGAACAGCAATTGTGCTATGTAAAATTTTGTCCAGTATAAATTCTTTTGTAATGTAAGTTTTTGCTTGTCTATTGTTATATATAATTTAAATGATTTATATATAAGTTAAACTGACAAAAATCATCTCCAATAATATAGACGGAGGTAGGGTATGCATCGCGCTCTTCCTGGATCTCGCCAAAGCGTTTGACACCATCTCGCATAAAATTCTTTTAAAAAGACTACAGGTGTGCATGGACAGCTACTTAAATGGTTATGTAGTTATTTAGAAAACAGGAGCCAAAGAGCGAATATTAATGATACTCTAGGCGATCCAGCAAACATTAAATTTGGTGTACCACAAGGAAGTACTTTAGGGCCTATTTTATTTAAAATTTATATCAACGATATTTGTAACAGTAAGCTTGCCGATCACATCATCACCTTTGCCGATGATACAGTCTTGTTATTTGAAGTCAAAAACTGGAAAGATTTTCATGGCAAAGCTGAAATCGGTATAAACAAGGTCAAACAATGGCTAGACAATAATCTCCTTACACTAAACACTGATAAGTCTAAATGTATACGTTTTAGTGCAACTCAAGCGGGACAACCAAAGGAAATACTAAACACTATTATACACCATTGCAATGACCCAACTATCTGTACTTGTATTAACTTGGAATGTGTAGGCAGTATAAAATATCTGGGAATCATCATAGATAAATTTCTGAGATGGGACGAACAAATCAACTCAACTTCCATAAAGATCAGAAAACTTACTCATCTATTAATGTCTATTAGAAATATTATCCATGTGAAAGATCTGAAACTAGATACTACGCCATGTGCGATTCTTTACTAGAATATGCATCTTTGGGATGGGGCCGATGTGCCAAAACAATATTGGATCCACTAGCGAAATCACAGAAATCACTACTAAGAGTCATTCTTAACAGACCTTTTAGGTACCGCAGTGAAAATTATAAATGAGAAAAATTATATTACACACAAAAACAACGTCACCACTACCCATCCGTAGACAACTATCACGACACCCGTCATTCTAGAAGTAATCCAATAGTTCCACCAACTACCATGACATCCCTTGCTGGGATGTCCTTGCTCAAAGTCTATGAATGACTTCTTGGTTTAGGGAGAGTCAAAAGCGAACATATGCTGATTGACAGTTAATTCTTAATTTTTTTATTTTTTTATAATTACAAACATATACATTAGTGACGCTTTGGCCTTATTATTATTACCATGTCATGGTTCGACTTGCTTTACTGAATTTGTGTTGCATCGTTTGTGCTCTTTAGGAGGGGATGCTAACTGGGTTGAAGGCCCTAACCAAGGAATGGAAAGGGACAAACGTGTGGTGGTAAACAATTTACTAAAGTTGCTTTTTGTACTTGCTGAACCAAATATATTTAATACGCTTTTTCTGTACTATTCTTTATATCTTTGTATACTTTATTACACTTTTTTTCTAAACATATATTATTGACATACTGTGGCAATACCATTTTATTTAATTATATTTTGTATAATGGCACTTAACATTAGCTAAACTTGAGAATTTTATTGTTTAATAATGTGTGAAAAATAAATAAATAAAAATAAATAAATTGTATTTATTTTTACGGTCGCTGTTTTAAGAATAATTTATTTAATATTAATTTTACTGAAATAACTTATTGAAGCTTACAAACCTCATCGTATTGTTTAATCATTGAAGAAAATGACTTTAACAAATTTTAAAATGAAACATTAACCGGAAGACACAGAAAATAAAATGGTATGAGTCGCATCTGGGAGTCGAACCCAGAATTTCTATTTTTTTGTCTCTTTTTCAGTATCCATCCACACTTTTTTTCATTAGCTAAATCTTCCAGAATGTTATCTAAATTAAATGTTCGGTAAGGTAATAAGACATAATATTCCATACTTTTATCAGAGTCTTAAAATTCTTTCGGAAAGAGTAATTCTGTGGTACAAAATTATATTTCGGCACATTAATAACCCTATATATAATACAAATAGACTAGAGCACACTTACAATACTCGAATCAATTTTAGTGAAGGATTAATGGTTCCTAAGCATTCAAACAAATGTGGGCACAGAACGTTAGATTACACGATTCTTAGCTGTTTAAAATATATCACCTGCTGAAATTAAAAATGGTATTCAAATAAAACAGCTAATAAATTAATTTAAGACGTGGCTAGCTGAAACAAAATATTTGTTTTAGATAATTAGGAACCATTATTTTATGTGCAATTTATTATTATTATTTATGATTTTTATTATTATAATAGATATAAGTAGATTTATTTTTGAGTAAGATTATTGTGAAATATTTGTTTTAAAGATTTTAGTTAGGTACGTATGTTTTTGTTTTTATTTTATTTAGACCTTAACTGTACCTTTAATTTATTCTAAGGTTTTGAATGACAACCACCCCTTAGTCAAACTACTCAAAAGTAAATAAATTGAATTTTTTTACTTTGTATTCACCACTTTATTAATACACACAGACGCTATACACTATAGTATTCTATATATTCCTGATGACGAAAGCATCTTTTTCGAACATGAAAAAAAAATTCTTAATAATGACGCCACTAAGTGAATACCAATCTTTTGAAGAAAATACTAAAAAGTAGTTTATCGGGACTTTTTTTTGTTTTTGTATTTTGTGAAATTTAATTTAAAAATTAATTGTAGATTATTTTGTATCGTATTGCGGCGTCAGCAGTTAGAAAGTGACATAATGTGGCGATTTTATTCATAATATGTTATTTGTCTATAGCGATATACTAAAGGTAATTACACAAATATTGACATTTTGTTTCTTTACAGTTATTTACTCAGACAGGCGTTTTCAGACACGATGTTTGATCGACCTCTTTTCCGATTTAATGTCTATACGTAGTCGTGTTACTTGCGCAGATGGAATTGATAATCAGTGAAGCAAGTTTCCTCTATTGCTTATTATCTTGTTTAATGTTTTACCTGCTACCCCCGCCCCTTCCTCGTCGCTCCAAGGCCCCCTTCACCTCACCGCACACCCACACCCGCTTGCTGCAGAGCTTATCGTCGTTACACCTGGAGAGGGGGGGGGGGTATTTTCAATTCTAGCATCATCGTTATTATATAACCTTATTATGTCGTAGGAATTAGGCGGCATGGTTTTGATACCATTCATTATAAACTTTCGTTTTTGTGAATAAATCAATAAATGCGATTCCGCCTATTTATGGTATACGATACAATCAATGTGTGATTTATGAATCTCCTTTGGTTGCGGTTAGTTCAGCAATAAAGCCTGGCTGTAATCACCGGCGGCGGGATCCGCGCAAGGTCTACCTCCCGATCTTATCAGTTCCCAGCTCACGATACTTAGAAATATTTATGAAGTATTTTCCGAAGTTCCCACCGCGAGGATTTCTCCGAATGGGTTTTCGGTTTTCGTTGCGTAACCAAATTACCTCCAATCTTAGCGAAGGTATTATGAGAAGTCAAATATATGTGATTCGTTCTTGGCATTATTCCCAATGGCCCCCTCCGTTGTGTTTGCTATTCCCGGTTTGGAATTAGTCAGGGATGCACGGCAAATATTAGCCAGATATAATTACGGAATAGGTTAACGATTATGGTTTTCCCGAGTAGTTTGCCTAAATCGGCTCTAGCTCGATACTTGCGGGTTTATCTGCTTCGCGTATTGAACCATCCGATCCCCATTTCGTTAATCGAATCAACCCGAACCGGGTTACCCTTGGATAATTCAGTGTACCTCCGGTTACATTATTTGTGTTGTCGAATCTGATTTCCAGGAGAGCGTTCTTGTGTCACGTGACTATGCGACAACGGCAATACGACGCGACTGGTTGAAGAACTGCTAACCCAGCAGCAGGTTTCCTCGGTGCTGATCGATTGACAAATTTGTTCTTTTTTCGATGTAAATAATATTTATCCCGATATATTGCAGATACATGGAACAAAAACTTGATCTACCGACAACATATGGATACTCGGAAAACTCAGCGTAACTTAATGATTGAGACAGTAAATTAGTTTAGCGCCTCAGACGAGACCCTCAGCGCAGCGGGAAAACAAGCTCTCTAACTCGGGTTTCCTCCCGAAAGAAGAATTCCAATACACGGGCGGACAGTATCAGCATCCGATGCAATCAATACATGTAGTAGAATGCTTTTACACGATGATGATGTTTCGCACCTCGCGTGCAGCCTTTAATTCCGGATATCTTTTTTTACAATAACTCCATAAAGGAGGCTTTGGGGGACATACGAGTACTTAATTCTCTCAAGGTCTATGTCATCTTTTCGGATGCTATGTGGGGGGGGGGTCTTTTAGAAGATAGGAAGTAGTGAACCTGAGAACCAGCCGAGCTGTTTAACACGAGAACGAGTCGTAGAAGCGACCCGTTCTCACGTGACAAATATCAACCAGTTGCAAATGTTAGGCGCGCGTTTGGCGTGTTTCCCAACTGCGCATCGGTGCCGAAGGAATCAATGACGCTAGTTCCTCAGTGCATCTTCCATTAAAATACCGATAGAACAAGGACATCGTTCCCACCTGACTTCTATGCTTCAAAGATTGTAATCCGTTTGTTAAGATAGGCTAATCTATCAAACGGACCGTCCGTTTCTGCACGGAGTCAATGGTTTTATTAATATATTTTGGGGTTCCTGACCTTGCGATTTGTACAGGGTCAGCAGTTATGTACTATTAAAGTATCTGCGGGATCTGTACAATACGCCCAGCTTCTGAGAGGCTAACTTTACTCTGGCTTCGATGGAGCCCCCATACCTGAGCTGGTCACTTAGGGTTACACCAAGCATATCAATGAAGGGTTTGTTGGGAAGATTGCTTCCATTAAATTGTCATTTCGATCCCTTTTAGACGTAATCAGAGATGATTGGGTCTTTGAACCATTAAATTCGACGAGGTTATTCTTACCCCAAGAAGAGACCGTCGATTTTCTGCTTCAAAGCCCTCTGAGCTGTTTCAGTTTGTGTGCCCTTTGGGGACTTGTCAAATAAAAAGCTGTACTGTATCATGGACTGTACTGTCATCCGCGTAACAATGGATTGGTTCACATATCAAGAAGTCATTGATGTGCAACGAAAACAAAGTCGCAGACAGAATCGATATCTGTGGAACTCCAGTGTTTATTGAATGCTAGGAAGAGATAAAACCGTCAGCAACCGTCTGAATCGTTCTCTCCCTCAAAAAGTCAGCAATCCACGTACACAAGGTTAGTGGGAAGTCCGTAAGAAGGCAGTTTGTTCAAAATCAATTTTTTGTCTATGTTAATAATTTGTCCATTCTTACATTATTTATATATTTCTATATGACGAACATGTTGATATGTATATATTAAAAAAGTGGTGTATACAAAGTAATTTTTAATTCATTTATTAATAATGACGCCACCTAGTGAATACCGTTCTTTTAAAAATTTTTTTTCTTATTGAGCAATTGTAAAATATGGAACATCAGTAATATATGGCGTCTTGTCTTGTACTTAACTATAAAGTGAATATATAAATAAATCAACAACCTAGCTTTAACGTGAACTTCTGTATAAAGATTCATAAAAATGTTAAAACACTAACCAAACAGTTTCCTGAACTGGGAAAGGAATTCAATAAAATACCTAGGATTTATTTTAGATCGAAACTTAAAATGGAATGCACAAATCGAAAATGTAAGCAATAAAAAATAAATTAGTTCAACTATTTTTTTTTTAACTTTCTGAAACTTTCAGGAAAAGGAAGAGCCCCAACTATATCCTATGCTATGTATACTTTATCCTATGCCAGTCCCATTTACAATACCGTATCATTGTATAGGGAAGTTCATGTGCATTGCAACCAACACAACATAGCAATATTTTAACACAGAGGGCAATAAGGAACTCCAGTGAAAATATATATATTCATATGGGATCAACAAACGCCGATTCTCGATATATTACTTTTATTGTGTATAAATAAATCTACGTAAAATTTATAAATCGTTACTAAAAATAGAATGAAAAATCGTCTCATCGAAACACCTTGTTATGTTTGTACCATTGCATTTGTAACATTTCACATCACGCGCCAATTCTGTCTTTGGATTGTTATGGAAAGTTTTGTTTTTCGATTTCGTTTTGTATTTTAAGAGGAATGGCTGCGAAGCCTCTTTCATACAAAACTTAATTTTGGATTTGAGGTCAAAATGCTCACCTAAACCTAACGGTATATTTTTTTAATTAAAGGTTTGGTAAATATCTTTTTTACGATGATTTTCAGGATTTTTTAGTTTGGCGGTGTCCTGCACCGGTTAGCTGAAAAATCTTCCTACAAAAAAGCTATTATTCACGAGCCGCCACTACCTTTTGGTAATCTGTAAACTAATAAATAAATGAATCTTCCCGCTCTATAATAGTGTACGAGTATGTACATCTTGTCTTCATTGAAATGATCGAACCTCCTCTAAATACCAGCTTCAAAACGACCACTTCACAGTGATGTGAATAATTGCGGAGTGTGAGCAGAATAACATATGGGGTGATATTTTATGGGCAAGGAACTCGATGCACTCGCCTTAACAATGGTGTTCCGTTAAAATGGCACTCTCGGGCACAACACCTGGCTGCAGCTTTCAGGTTTCCACACCTGTCCCGTGTATCTATATATATCGTGTAGCACCAGCCCACCGTTGCAAGGGTTTTAAAGACTGAATTTTACATGGATTTCTTAAGGGGAACAGTAGTACGGCCTGTTTCATACAAAACTTATTTTCGGATTTGAGGCCAAAATACTCTCCTAAACCAAATGATCTTTTTTTTTCATCAAAAGGTATATAAAATATCTATTACGGATTACGTGTATTTATAAAAAAAATTCTTAACTTACAAAATAAAGGTCATTAAAGAAATCGATTTTTCGCGATTTCAGATGCAACTTTAGCGATCATTTGGGGGCTAATGGTGATTTTAAAAAAGTTTTACCTCGTCTACTATGAAAATATAATGATTAAAAAATAACAAGTGTTAAGATAAGCACCAGGATGGACTCAAATTTAAATTAAAAACGACCGATCAACTTTATATACCAATAATGACAATCCATAAACCCGTCATAATTTTCAAAGTTGCTCCTAAAATCTTGAAAAATTGGTTTCTGTAATGGCCTACATTTCATAATTTAAAACAAAAAATAAGTAAAATACTTGTAATTATTTTTAAAAAGACCAATCCGTTTCAAATCCAAATTAAGTTGTGAAGTAAACAAGGCGCGCAGCCGTTTCTCTCTTAACAAGATGTGTTTGCAAACGTTTATGTTTAGCCATGTGTATTTATTTTTTCTGTTTCTTTTTCTTTGTAGTACTCAATTTTCGTAAGAATTCCAACTGCCCTGAGTCAGTGGTACCATGGTCATTTCGGGATTATTTGAAGATTATGTAGGCGAAAATATATATTTGTTTTCTTTATTTAATTTATATAATATTTCAGACAATCTCTCGAATGTTTATACGCTTGTTTATGACGCGGGAGATTCCTTGCCCTATTTTATGCTCCGAAAGCGAAAACTATTATTTAGCAGAATACGCCAATCAGCAGAGAGACTAAAGTGCTCCACGAAGCTACATTGACCGTTGACATTTTCGATATCCCTTACAGACAATTTTGCGACTATCTTTTGACCCATTTTGTTAAAATCATTCATATACAATTGTTTGATTACTTCTATAATTTGTTATTTCCAAAACTTGTCTGTATATTTTATTACATTTTCTCATTTATCTCTAATATATGTACAACTGTTTTATAGAGACTATGAAAAATAAGTCAATTAAAG